>MCJB01034516.1:38104-101784 GCA_002018475.1 Nicotiana obtusifolia | reverse complement strand
ATCGGCGAGCATGGCAAAGGAATCAATGGAATTCGGTGGCAAGTTATGATACCACATCATTGCTCCCTTGGATAGGGTCTCTCCAAATTTTTTCAGGAGGACGGACTCGATTTCATCGTCTTCGAGGTCGTTTCCTTTTATAGCACAAGTAAGCCGTCACGTGCTCGTTTGGATCTGAAGTCCCGTTATATTTAGGAATTTCGGGCATGTGGAACTTTTTTAGAATCGGCTTTGGAGCTGCGCTGGACGGGAAAGGTTTTTGCACAAACTTTTTCGAGTCCAAACCCTTCAGCACCGGAGGGCCCCCCGGTATCTGGTCAACCCTTGAATTATACGTTTCAACCTTCTTGTCGTTTGCCTCAATTCTTTTTTCACCCGTTTCGACCTGTTGGTCAACTCCTCGAGCATTTTAATAATCCCAGAGTTGATTCCTGAACCGCTCTCATCCGGTTGCGCTGTGATCCGCTCATTTTGTCGGGCTGCCCCTCGAGAAGATATGGTTTCGGCCCCGCCCGGGTTCCGATCGCGATTTTGTAATTGGGCTATGGCCGCTTGCTGGGCTTGTAGCATATCAAATATTACTTTGAGGCTGATTTCATTTTCTTCACTATGTTGAATCCCTGAATGATTTTCCCCCCGAACGCTGTTTGATGGGCCAGGGGTCTGATCTGCGTCGACTGCTATTTGGGAGTTGGTGTCGATCGGGACCTCGGGTCCGGGCATAACGTTGTTTTTCCCTTGATGGTTAAACTCGCTGTTGACGGGGAGTGAATGTGACATGATTATGCTGTAATCTGAAAAACAGGAAATTCTGCAAAGAGCAAGTGTAAAATAGTGTGTAACAGATAATTGTATCAAAAAATTCGCTAATATCCTTAGCCCCACGGTGGGCGCCAAACTGTTTACCCTTAAATCCGAGTAACAATTGAATTTGTTCGTAGTGCTAAGGATGTGTGAATTAGTTTAATACAATATAAAATATAATGGCAAATAATTGGAATACAGTAAATAGAAAGGGATAATCAAACCGTAGTAATTGAATCGCTGATAATAAAATACGAATAAGATGACTGATTTCGATAATAAACAGTAGCAGTTCTTAGTATTTTCACTTGTATCTGTCGTGTCTTACAATGAAGGTAGATACCCTTCTTATAGGTAAAAGAAAGACTCCTTAATATGGTAAAACCCTAATTACAAGATAAAATCCCTTTAATTACGGGATGGAATATCCCTAAAATAGTGGCTTAACGTCTACGACGGTTGAGATATTCGCTCCTGCCGAGATATCAGGAATCCACGAAATATCCGGTCGAAACTGATCTTTTGTTACGAGATGTGCTTTCGTCGGCCAATGTCGGTCACCCAATTTCGGTTGCTCCAATTTCGTGCTCGACTTGCTGACCTTGGATCGAGGCAACTCGGTCTTGCATTGTATTCGGGCTCAACTCTTCTCGAGCAATCGATTGTATCCGACCCAATACAATAAGTCTGATGGAGTGGTGAGCGCGTAAGAGTAAAAGTGAAAATAAACTGCTATAGTAAAAAAGTGAAGAAGCTGCTCAATAAGAAAAAAGAATTGAATAAAAGAATGACTAATTGAAACGCTCCTCTACGACTGTAGAGTTTTCCAGTGTGTCGTGGATCCTATGTAAAACAAATAATCGAACTAGTCTAAAGTCCTGTCCTGTCCTATCCTCCCTTAACCAATCTTAAAATAGATTGGCTTCTTTGTTATTTTCTCCTTTTTGATTATTCTTCTTTGTTTATTCTCATTTTTTAATATATATTAGATGGTGTGTGTCCGTGCTACATCCGGACATCTGTCCGACATTTTGTTAGTAAATTCCTAACCACTAAAGCCGCCGTACAATACCTTCTGCATACTTGTTTACAACTTGGACAAAGAGGTTAGTCTAAAAATCTCTTCATTTGGACATCATCTCATTGTTAAGTTGGCCCAAGTTTATATAAGACTAATTCATACGATTAATAAGCTTCACTACAGATGTGTATAAAATGCAAATGCTTCATCCACCAATACATATTTTGGTTACAAAAGCTTACGTGGTGTCTTTGCTATCAAAATAATGTACATACCCCAAGAAAGTATATTTGTAAATAAACAGCAGAGTCCACTCATGTAACGTCCTTGATTTCATATTCAGGCATTTTCAGTGTGTTTGATACTCATATTAGAGGCCTTAAAATGCTCTCCAATCCGAATTAACATTTGTTTGACAAAAGCTCCAGATAGTGTCAAAATTTTTCTCAAATCCTCAAGACACCATATGGGGAGGTACACTGTAACGATCCAGCTGGTCGTTTTGTGAGTATTAGCCTCGAACTCCTATTTATTGCTCCCTCTATTTTATTTTGTGATTACGTGACTTGCCGGAAGGATTTGTTTTTGATTTCGGAATGAAATAGGACACTTAGTCCCTAAAATAGAAGCTTAAGTTCTAGAAAATTACTGAAGTTTAAATTGTGTGAAGACAGCTCTGGAATGGAGTTTCATCAGTTCCAATAGCTCCGTATGATGATTTTGGTCTTAGGAGCGTGTCCGTATATTGATTTGGAGGTCCGTAGGTCATTTTGACGTTAATTGGCGAAAGTTGGATAAATTTTAGAAAGTTCGACCAGGGCGAACTTTTTGATATCGGGGTAGGATTTCAATTCTGGAAATTGAAACAGGTCCATAATGTCATTTATGACTTGTGTGCAAAATTTAAGGTCAATCGGACTTGATTTGATAGGTTTCGACGTCGAATGTAGAAGTTTAAAGTTTAAAAGTTCATTAGGCTTGAATCGATGTGCAATTCATATTTTTAACGTTGTTTGATGTGATTTAAAGACTCGACTAAGTTTGTATGATGTTTTAGGACTTGTTGGTAGGTTTGGTTGAGGTCTCGAGGACCTCGGGTGGTTTTCGGATGGTTAACGGATTGGAATTTGGACTTATATGATGGCTGAAGCTTCAGAAATTCTGGTGTCTAATTTCCTTCTACACGTTCGCGATGGTGCTCCCGGTACCCGTGTTCATGAAGCTGTGGAGTCTGAGGTCTACGCGTTTGCGTGAGAGACTCCATGTTCGCATAGAGGAACGGCCAGTTGGGGCCTAAGGCTTTTAGCCTACGCAATCGCGCAGGGAAGCACGCGTTTGCGATGTGTCAGGCAGGGTAAACACCTCGTTCGCGAGTGGGACCTCGCGTTCTGGTAGAGGTTTTTGGGCAGAAGCATTGTTGTGCTTCACGAACACGAGGAAGCTTCCGCATTCGCGAAGAAGGAAGCACCTGGGCAGAACTTAAAATCCCAAAATCGAGGGTTTATGTCATTTTTTCACCATTTGAACTTGAGAGCTCGTATTTAGGCGATTCTTGGAGAGATTTTCACGTGGGTGTTTGGGATAAGTGATTCTTACCTAGTTTTTGTTAATTTTCATAATTATGTCTTTAATTTCACCATTTAATTAGTGTTTTGAGGTAGAAAATTGCGGAATATGGAAGAAAGTTCTTTGACTAAAATTTGAGGTTTTGATCGGAATTTTGGTATCGGATTTGAGTAATTTTGCTATGGGTGAACTCGTGATTGAATTGGTATTCATATTTTATTATTTTTTACCTGATTTTGAGACGTGAGCCCGAGTCAATTTTTTGGGGCGATTTTCTAATTTCTTGTTAATGTCTTGATTGCATTAATTAGATTAGTTTCTTATAGTTATATTTATAGCATGAAATTGCTTTTGGCTAGATTTGGGCCATTATGAGTCAGAAAGTCGAGGGAAAGGCGTTCTTATTGACTGGTTGAGCTTGATTTGTGGTTAAGTGGCTTGTCTAACTTTGTATGGGAGAAATCCCTTTAGGATTTGGTACTTTTGCAACAATCTGTGATATGCGAGCGCCGTATGCGCGAGGTGACGAGTGCTTACACTGGCTAATTATGAAAATTTCGATTCTTGTTGAGTTGTCTTCTTTTAAATTCCTTAACGGAGTTACCTTAGCAAATGGAGTGATCATTTTTAGACTAGTATGGCATGTCTACATGCCTTAACTCTTACTTGCAGTTTGTGCAACATGCTTAGTTGAACCTGCTTCCCTTTATTTGAATAAAATCATTAACTGTAAGATTTCTTGCTGTAAATTCGTTGTTCCTTCGGTTATCTGCTGCATATTTACTTTGGGACTATGAGGCGGTTCCTCGGGAGATCCTCCCTGTCATGCATATTTACTTTGGGACTACGAGGCGGTATTTCAGGAGATCCTCCTATCGTGCATATGTACTTTTGGGACTACGAGGCGGTACCTCGGGAGATCCCCTGTTGAGCATTTACTTTTGGGTTATGAGGCGATACTTTGGGAGTGCCCTTGTTGTTTACCTCTATTTGCTGTGCTATTATTTTCTGAACTTCTCGTTGCTTAAATTCTCAGTCATTTTAAAATATTATTATATCTTTTGCCTTGCTTATCTTTTAAACCAGTAGGGGCCTGAACTGACCTCGTCACTACTCTACCGAGGTTAGGTTTTGCACTTACTGGGTAACATTGTGGTATACTCATACTACACTTCTGCGCATCATTTTGTGCAGATCCAGGTTCTTCCCACTAGACCATATACCATTGAGTTTGACCGCACGTGGAGACTTCAAGGTATATCTGCCAGCGTCTGCAGACCTCGGAGTCCCCATATATCCATATTATGTTTTTTCCCTTATTCTCTTTAGACTTCATGTATAGAGAGACACTTAGCATTTTCTCTTAGAAGCTTCTGACTTATTTCTATCGAGTTTTGGGAGTTGTAATTATTTAAATCGCAGTTTTCTATTTATATATCATGTGTTGAGATTGGAGTTCAGTTTTATATTCAGTTTTCCTCAAATTATTAAGCTTACCTAGTCGTAAAAACTAAGTGCCATCACGACATCCTATGCAGGAAAATTGAGATCGTAACATACACGCTATCATTGAATTGTTGGAGCAGCAAATTGCAAAAGACAAAAGGAAGATACGCGTAGAGAGGATACTTCTAACTGCAGAAAGTCCTATACCTCCAAGTTTCGCCATCTTCCACCTGTAGCTAGCTTCATTAAACCTAGATTTTTATATTAGTACTTATACAAGGATGTTTCTACAAAATAAACAAATTTAAGTTTTCACCTGCAATATAGACGTACAACTTAAACCTTAGAGAACAAAATGAACATCAAGTAAACTTACATCTTTAAAGAGTGTGTAATCTAGAATGTGTAGAGAAATCCAAAATTAACGAACTACGTGATTATCTAATAAATCTTGCATAGATGCTTGAAGTTTTTAGTGACAGAGAAAATATCAGAACAATACCTGCATTTGTAACAATATGTAGACTATTGAGTTTATGAGATTTCTAAATGAAAAAAGATGATGAAGAATGAAGGGGTATTCTTATATTGATTATTAAATCAAAATACAAAACTATTCAGTATGCCAATGAGACTCTTTTTGCTAGCCTAAAAATAGCTAGGACCCTTTCATAATTGTTAACTTTTTACCCCTCACATTCCTTCGGTTTCAAGGTACAATGTGTTGTCACTAAGTCCAAAAACCATGTTAACAATAAAATTTATATAATATATTCTTCTAATAAGTTTTGCAATATTGGTATAAAAATATATACCTCATTTCTTCCCCCTTCACTCGTAAGCTAAATGAACATTGTTTTGTTTCATTACAAGTTGCGATCACTTAGCAAACTAAGAAAAAGTAAACATTCTCTATTATCTTTTTTTAATAGTAGTGCCCTAAGCCTTTGGAATAAGGATGGAATTATTTTTCTCCTAAAAATTAACATTCATTACCTTAACCATTATTGAGACATTAAACCTGGTGAGTAAACAAAGAAATAAAGCAGGACACAACTATAAACAAAGTAAGACTTTTGATCTTATATGAGATTCAAATCCTTTTTAACATTATGAGCTCAGTTATATACAATTCAAAGCATCATACTCAACGAAAAAAAGTGGAAGCTACTTACATTGACCAAGGTTCCAAATGTATTAAACTTTTAATAGGTAATTTGGTTCAAACGGACAACAATGCCAAACAAAATGACTTGAACTAAATTTTTTATGGTTATTCTTCTTTATCCATTTTAATAACAACTTCTCTGTATAAATCATATTGTATACATCCAAATCGCACAAAGAAAATTAATTATTTACTACCATATAGAAACAAATGATCTTTCTATTTCCTCGCTTTCTTCATTAAAGTGTGCGATTGATTTGCTTAATGAACCTAAAACAGAAATTGAGGTTTAGAATCTATAACTCCTATAGAATTTAAACTTTGAATAAGTACATAGATAAATCAAACAAAGCAGCATTATTTCTGCTTACCTTCACGGGGGAATAATTCTAGAAGATACTAAAAACCAAGAGCTTGTATTTGACAAAGTTGATGAGATTTGAGTAATTCAATATGCTTTGGAATGACAAAGAACAACCTCAATGATTATAAAAGAACATAAGTCAAACTAATTCAACTCAACTAAACTTTTTCAGTATTCTTAACCATCAAATATTTTTCTTTCTTAGTATTAATATCTATGTACTTAGAGCATTCACAACCATAAGTAAGGGTGAATTCCCACAAGGAAAACCAATCTAAGTTGAACGTGTTTACGACCAAAAAAAAAATTAAAAGGGAAAAGAGAATTATATCTGCGTCGACTAAGAAAAGTATATTCACAATAACTGCTTAAAAAATAATCAACACATAAGAAAAGACAACAATCTGACAATGATTTCATCATTCTCCCTATGCATAGATTTTTCCAATATGGTAAAACAAAACATAACCTACATTTAACAAAAAGCCAATTCAAGAAATCTACCAAAAATTCAAATGGAAGAAATTTCCTAACTTTAAAAAAAAGAACTTAGAGCCCAAAATTAGCTAAAAAGATTGCCTGAGAGAATGAATTACTCAGTGATACCTTCTCTATTCTCAAGGAGGAATGAATTACCCGGCGACCAAAATCCAACTAGTCGTGATAGCAGCTAACCCAACCCGCTAGGTAAGCCAGTTAACAACTAACCAATTCAATGAGATTCATTAAGAGAAGAAGTGATAATACAACTGCTTTTATACAAAGAATTTCCCAAGGACTAGTAGTACAAATCTTGAGTTTCTACGATTTAGATTTTTATAAGGCTGAACTGAAATAATCACAACATCTGTTTGAAATGTAAATGAGCAAAATTCAAATCTAATGCTACCAAGGAGAAGTAATAGCTATAACTGGAATGCAGGTACATCTTCAAATCCAGCTCCCATCGTACATAGCAACATCAACATCCAACATCTGCAAGTAAGGTGTAGAAGTGTAGTATGAGTACAACCGACCCCATGTACTCAATAAGTAACAAACATAATCTTAGGTTGAAAGTAGTGACGAGCTTGGACAATGGTTAGAGTCCAACACCAATAGCCAACAAAAACTCATAACAATACAATAAAAGAAGTACAAGAAACATCTCTAAGATATGAAGATCAGCTCATTTACAGTTACAAATAAATAGGCATACTTTTAAAGTATAACAGTAAAACAAAAATCTTTTACCGAAATCTCCAAAATATGAGTTTATCAGAAAATTGTGATTTTTCCCTTAAAGACCTTCAACAACAGGTAAAATAATTAAATCTCAGATAGCATGAGGAAAGTACATCTCTATGCCTACATGTCAATGTGCATGTGAAGTCCTGAATGTCACAACACCGTGCAACATGAGGAAATGCATCTCTATGCTTGTATGTCGAATATACCTATCAATGCAATGCATCACAGTGATGAACTCATGTACTCACACTCTCATAGTACTCAATATCACTGTCTCACACTGCCACTCATCACGCTCAATCACTCTACACACTCAGCCTCTTAGCACTGTATGGTACCTGCTACAGCGTGCAGCTCGATCCACATAAAGCCATAAGGCCTGTTGTGGCGTGCAACCCGATCCACATATGTATAGCCATAACGCCTGTTGCAGCGTGCAACTTGATCCACATATATATAGCCATAAGACTTGTTGTAGCATGCAACCCGATCCACATATATATAGTCATAAAGGTTGTTGCAGCGTGCAACCCTATCCACATATATATAGTCATAAGGCTTCTTGCGGCGTGCAACCCGATCCACATATATATGGCCATAATGCTTGTTGCGGCGTGCAACCCGATCCACAAAAATATCATTCACAATCCTACCTTCATGCCCCAACTTAGTCATCAACCTCTCCAGTCTCTCGAACTCAAAAATCTCATGCCAATCAGCCCAAATAATGACAACAATATGATGTGACAAAAAATGATAACAGAGACTGAGATATGATATGTAAATGAATGAACATGACTAAGTATGTAGATGCAATTTAAGCAAATAACTCAACAGAAGAGTTGACCTCAGTAGGTCCCAACCGAATAAGCATACAGCCTAAACATGATTTCGAAGATGATTCACAGCTTAGTTCCTCTAAAACGTTGAAATTTCATGGATAGAAACAAGATTAGGTAACTAAGCACATAACACGTATATTCGGGGTTCATACCCTCAACACCAAGTTTAGAAGTGTTACTTACCTCGAGACAGCCGAATCCATTAACGATCAAGCTAAATGATACTTTGAAAATATCATCCCGCGCATATTGACCTCCGAACAGCTCGAAATTAGCCAAAAGCAACTAAATAACATCAAATAATGTCAAAGCAAACAAACCCAAACGATAAAGGTCGCATCTTTAATCATTGCTCAAAGTCAACGAAAAAGCCAAATCCGGGCCAAACCTCGGAACCCGACAAAACTTACAAAATCCAACAACCCATTCAATTACGAGTTCAACCATACTAGTTTCACTCAAATCCGTCTCCGAATCGATGTTCAAAACTCAAGAATTCACTCTAGGAAACTTTAGATAAAAACTCCCAATTTCTCTTTTCAAAATCATAAACCAAATGCCAAAAACGAGTATAGATTCGTGAAATATAATCAAAACCGAGTTAAGAATGCCTACCCCAATTCGTGTGGTGAAATTCCACTCCAAAGTTGCCCAAAACAGAGCTTCAAGTCTCAAAATATTGAGGATAAAACAACCAACCCTCGATAATATAGCTTCTGTCCAGCGTCGTTCGCATTTGCGAACCAATTAGCCGCTTCTACGGTGTCGACTCTGTGACAGTACATCTGCTTCCGCGAAACAAACAAAAAACTCAACTGTTGCACCTGCGGCCAAAATATTCTCTTCTGCGACATTGCTGGTGCGAGTGACCATCCGCTCATGCGCAAGACCTCGATTCTGCGCTCCAGCCCATCGCACCTACGTATCATCACCCGCGTGTAAATCTCCTCTTCTTCAATCTTCCTCACCCAGCTCTCACCTTGCTTTTCCAACTCCTTTGTCGCTTCTGCGACCATCGCACCTGCGCAAAATCAATCGCAGGTGCGATCGCACCAGATCATGCCACCAGCAGCCTTAGCCAAAACTGATCCAGACAATCTAAACCTCGTCCGAAACTTTTCTGAGCCACTCGGGACCCCGTCCAAGTATATCAACTAGTTTTTCACGACCCAAAATCCGCTAAAGGTCGTGGTAGCATCTAATACCGCCGTCAGGCAAGACAACAATGATTTACCAACCTAAT
The DNA here is from genome assembly GCA_002018475.1 of Nicotiana obtusifolia. Classification (NCBI taxonomy): domain Eukaryota; kingdom Viridiplantae; phylum Streptophyta; class Magnoliopsida; order Solanales; family Solanaceae; genus Nicotiana; species Nicotiana obtusifolia. The sequence continues at coordinate 92,100 of MCJB01034516.1, read as the reverse complement.
TACTCATTTTAGTAATTTGAAATCATAATTTTCATTGATTAAAAAGTATGAAATAGAATATACATGGTAAATGATAATATTTACACAACTACAATATCAAACAACCTGTAGGAACCCTCAATACACGGTGTCACAAGTACATGAGCATTTTTACAATAATAATACAACATCTGTCCAGAATGTAAATAAGACAAGATAAAATAAAATAGTACAGAAGAGACTCGGTGGACTGCGATGCATGGCCTGGATTGCAGTTCACATAAAGTCTCTTAAAAAATATGCGCCTATGCAGCAAGATGATCACCAAATGAACCTGTCAGATCTTGCACATTTAGTGTAGAAGTGCAGCATGAGTACGTAAATCAACATGTACCCAGTAAGTATCTAGCCTAACTCCGGATAAGTAGTGACAAGGGATCGACATCGGCACTTACTAGAGGTCCAAATAAGTAGTGTGATAATTCATAACATATATGAAGTGCACAACGATAATGGAGCAAATATGTAATTTCATAATTTTCCAATTTTTTTTTTAAAGTATAAATTTCTCGATCTTGTATTCTACCTTAATAGCTAAGAAAATACCAAGTGTCAATACCAAATAAATAAGGAATACCATAAAATGCCGGGCATCAGTAGAAGGTTTATCTCATGAACATTCGGACTGTTACCGATATAACGCACGATTCTACCGAGGTCGTTTGGCCTGATCCAGAATAATATGTACACTGCCGAGGATCGTGCGGCACGAATCATAAATGCATCTATATACTGCCAAGGCATTCGACCCGCTCCACAAGAAAAGGAAGGAAGTTACTGAATTACAAGACACGTGTTTGCAAAACAGCACATGAGCACAAAATGAATATAATCTATACCGTTCCTCAAATGACTCGCCCGCAACTCAAAGTGTTAAGGCTCTGCCTGTGTATATATATATTTATGTCTATATATATATATATATATATGTGTATATATATATATATATATATATATATATATATATATATATATATATATATATATATATATTTCTAAATCAAATTCAGTTATAACTTTAATTAATCAAGCTAGCAGAACGAGTTCAAATAATTCAATTATATATGATAAAGTCCTAAGTCTACCCGGACATAAACATGCTTTAGCTACGTACAAACTCTCGTCACCTCGTGCGTACGTAGCACCCACAACTAGTTGCACATAGCAATAAATATAACTTAGGGGGTAGTTTTCGCCTCACAAGGTTAGATAGGAGATTTACCTCGCTTCGAAGTTCCAAAACCGATTCCAACAGCTCTCAAACACCTAAAATCGATGCCCGTCTCTCCAAAACTAGTCAAACAAATGTGCAAATCCATAAATATATACTCTATTTCCCATAATTAATCAATTAATAACAATCCCCAACTTCGCTCGAAAATCGATAAAGTCAATCCTCGGGCCCACGTGCCCAGATTTCGAAATTTTTTGAAGATAAACCTTACCTATAACACCAAGAACTCAAATATATAATTTATTCCTAATTCTATGTCCAAATTCGTGGTAAAAATCCAAAAATACCAAATTCTTGGTTTTTTAACCAAAATCCCAGATTTCTACTAATTTTCATGTTTATATCCATATACAAACCATGTATTTATCTTGTAATAGGTGGGAATGACTTATCTTGGGTGTAAAAATCTCCTCTTGAAGCTCTCCAAAAATTGCCCCAACCAAGTGAAAATGAAAGAAAATGGGCCAAATCCCGAATAAAACCACATCCTCTGCCCAGCTACATTTTTGGATATGCGGAACAGTATTAGCTTATGTGGGAAAAAAACTTGCCCCAACAGAAGCCCACTGTCAGCAGCCCATTGCACCTGCGGAAATTCTTCCACTCCTGCGCAACTGCAAGTGCAACACAGCCTCGCGCATCTGCGCAATTGCCCGCACCTGCGGCATTGGCCTCGCTTTTGCTCACACGCAGGTGCACTGCCCGCCTCTGCTTCTACGACTTCATGCCCAGACTGCCCAAGCTACTTCTGCCAGCCTCACCTTGTTCCTGCGACCAAACTTTTACAGAAGCGGTTGCACCAGCATCAGAAATTTCTTGCAACTCCATCAAGGCTTAAATATATCCAAATCTCGTCCGAAACTCACTCCAGGCCCCCGGGACCCCGTCCAATCATACCAACCAGTCCCAATACATGAAACGAACCTGTTCGAGGCCTCAAATCACATAAAAAAACATCACAACTACGAATCAACGACCAAAATCCTTCTTAAAACTTGTCAAACTTCCAAACATCGACGAACGCGTCTGAATCATATCAAAACATTTCGGAATGACGCCAAACTTTGCATGCAAGACACAAAATCACGATATGAACCTATTCCAAGGCTCGGAATCCCAAACGGACATCGATAACATAAAAATCACTTCAAGTCAAACTTAAGAAATTCTTAAACTTTCAAAGTGCCAACTTTCCATAATAAGCGCCGAAGTACTCCTAGGTGATCCAATACTCAACCCGAACATACGTCCAAGTCCGAAATCCTCTTATGAAACTATTGGAATCTTCAAATCTCGATTCGAGGTCGTTTACTCAAAAGTCAAACCTTAGTCAATTTTTCCAACTTACAGCTTCTGAATTTAGAATTTTCTTTTCAAATCATTTTTGAACTTCCTGAAATTTAATTCCGACCACACGTACAAGTCATAATACCTGAAGTGAAGCTACTCAATGCCTAAAACCGCCGAACTAGAGCTCAAGACGACCATTCGGGTGGTTACATAGTCCAATAATAACATAACGCGAACCTACTCGAGACTCAAATCATGCATAATAACATCGAAGCGACGAGTCGCACCTCAAATCAAAATTGATGAACTTTGAACTTTCAACTTTCAAAACTCGCGCCGAAACATATCAAATTAACCGGAATGAACTCAAACTTTTGCATGCAAGTCCCAAATGACATAACGAAGCTATTCCAATTCTCTGAACCACAATCCAAACATGATATCATCAAAGTCAACACCCGGTCAAACTAATGAACTTTCCAAACCTTCAATTTTTTAACTTTTGCCAATTTGCACCGAATACTTCTAGAAATATTCAAATGCAAATCAGGGCATACGCCCAAGTCCAAAATCACCATCCGGACCTAATAGAACCATTAAAATTTCGTTCCGAGGTCAAACACAAAAAAAGTCAAACTTGGTCAACTCTTCAAACTTAAAGCTTCAAACATGAAATTCATTCTTCCATATCACTTTCGAATAACCTGAAAACCAAAACCGACGATTCACACAAGTCATAGTACATAAGTATGGAGCTACTGAGGCCCTCAAACTACCGAGCAAAGTGCAAATGTTCAAAATGACTGGTCAGGTCGTTACATTCTCCCCCACTTAAACATATGTTCGTCCTCAAACATTCCAAGAGTTGTTCCAAACCTATCAATCACCGTGTAAACTTACCATGCACATACCCAGGGGTGATCCCACATCACCCTATTCCATATAGGCTCGATAACACAACTTAACTGAAGATCATTACTTCGAACTTAGCCCGTAAACCACCGAATCCAATTTCCAATATCCGAAATTTCCCAAAAGACCCAAACCTCGCGTCTACACATTGTATAAGTCTGAACAAGCTATATCAAGCCATAAGCATAGACCTAGATATAATCACATGACATACCACATGATTCGCATACTCGATCATAGTAGCTGCTCAAATAACCCAATACCGGTAATAAACTTCATATCAATCAAAACCCTGTTCTAAAACCTTCGTACACTGCCGATGATGAAAGAAACATGTGGAAACTCATAACCATTCATCAGATCAACAATTCATGGAGCTCCCTCTCTTTCGACAAAAGCTATAGCCAATTTCAAAGCCGACTTCCGATATTATCCTTCCAAATATACCACAATCAAATTCAATGGCACCCATTCTAGGTCCGACGACCCCATCTTATCAAATATAGCCGCCCTACAGACATGCCATACCAATTCAACCTAGAGCCACAACCGTGCAATCCGTGCACTAATAAGCAACAATTCAAATGTACTCAAACATGGAAAATGACTCAAATAAGAAAACCATGAAGTAAGGTCAACAAGTACCACCACAATCGCAATGCTATGAACCTATCACACATAGTAGAATCAATACATACGCATCTAACACCGGGGACCATATCCCCCAATGTTCAAAATAAACAACCAAACGCAATTCAACATCAAATGCACGAAGTGCATGACTATAACCATGGAGAAGAAAAATAACACAATATACCACAGCCCGGAGAGAACATAACCAAGATGTAATCAACAATTCAACACCCCAATAACCATCTCGCTCAAATTCCGCTACAAGGCCCAAAGAGGACCACACAATCTGTGCATATAACCAACAAATCACAACCCCTCGTAACATAGAAGAGGAACACATAGAATTATCCGAACACGAAAAAGCTCTATTCTAATCGAATGACACACCTTTCAACAATAACGGTGCCGAGTCAACAAATCCGACTCGGTGAAGAATACACATCTTCCTCGAGCCTACTAATGGGCCCCCAAATCAACCCTAGTTATCCACAAATAGATAAATAACCATCCAAAGTCCACAATGACCTAACTATAACACATACTACTAGTTGGCTAACTTTAGCCATATCTACACAGTCCACAACCACAAAACAATATGCTTCTGAGAACATCCAGCCTCAAATTCCATAGTACAAACGAATTGCCATAGCCGATTCTAACTCCTCTACTCGAATGGCTAACCCATCTATCACACATAATAATCCCTACGAGAAATACCTTTATAATCCTCCCATGCCACATAGCAAAAATCTGAATATCAGTAGTCGGTCAACTAGGTGAGTACCACAATACCAATGAAACATTTGTAAGCCAAAACATAGTGCGCTTTCTGAATGTACACTCTTCTCAGGTAATACAACTAGTGCCAATATCTGAAATCATCTGTGCTCTATAAACTCATGACCTTCCTTTTGAAACTGAATCGTATACTTGCACATACAAATCCCAGTCTCGCACCACCGCCTCGCCTCTATTTTGCCATCCTATTAAAAGTATGATAATCTCATAATCAACTCCGAGTCACACGCAAACTACATACTCAATGAGCCAGGAACCTTTCACACAATCCCATCGAGTACATAATCACCACACACAGCATGCTCCTCATGTCAGCAAGAAATATCAATCTCAAACTGTGGTAGAAACCATCGAAAACACTTTAAAATTCATTTGCACATAACCAAGCTATCAGAACTGAATTCCTCTAACTCGACTAAGCCATGTAGGTCACCAAACCCAAGAGTACTGCCACTAAAACATCTGTAGAGCCTCACTATATCATAAGTACCCAAAGAACTGATCATATCCATTACCGTGCTGATTGATACACTCAAATTACACCTTCATAAATAGTGTAAGCGGTCGATGTCAAATATAATAACCCAACAAGGTTGGGGTCGAATCCCATAGGGAATAGGTGTGAAAAGTTTACTTGATTAGTGTAATACTCAACTACAGTCATAATTCTATCCAGGTAATCGTAACAAAAGTATGAATTGAACTTAGTTTTATATAAAGTCTAATTGCAATATTGAGAATATGAATAATATGATTAAAAAAACCAAGGTTGTGTCCTCCTTAATGAAGTGTAATGTTATCGATATCAATATGATATATTTCTAACGGAAGAATCTTTTGATATGCAATTGATGTCATTGACTACCCAATATTTTCCAATAGTTGGGTAATATTTCCTCTTTATGATTTTTCCAAATATAAAACAGTTGTGATTAAGAACAGTCAATTTATGCCAAATTAAAACTCACTTATTCCTAAGCGATTTTATTAAACAAGGTTTAAAGCTTTGAGTCTTTGATATTTACTTCTACCAAATTCTACCCCGCTTTCCCAAGCAAAGATGGAATTTAATGACGTTTGTTAATGTTTGCAACCACCAACAATTGTTAAGGAATGAGAAGTAAATAAATAGCAATCAACCGTTAAATATATATTCAATATCAAACACCCAATAACATCACACCCATTTAGTGTTCACAACCTTAGTGTTTAAAATTAGCTACTCATACTAAAATCTGAAATCAAAAGAATATTAATTGTCATGACGCTTATAAAGTAGAAGATTATTGACCCAAAAGCTTCCAAGAGATAAGAATATTTAAGCTTTGTACTTTCTGCTCCGAAGTCTGACAAGATAGCCCCCACAAAATCCTAATAGACCTATTTATAGAGGCCCAAAAATCGAGGCAAAATTCGGACTAATTTGCCCTGAAGTCAACAATGCGACCGCATTTCTGTCGCATAAAGAAATGTGGTCCGCAATTTGACACGTTTGTCGCAGATTTCACCCCTAGGTCTGCCTTCATAGCATTCACGATTTTCGGTCCACATTGTAGAAATGCGGCCGCATCTCGCATCGCGGTTTCTTCCTTCAATAGACTTCGTGCTTGGTTTGCAGTTGCTTATGCGGCTCGCATACCAGTTATGCGATCGCAGATGCGATCGCGTTTTTAACTCTGAACTTCGCTCAAGACTCTGCTTTTGTCTGCGATCTCTGTGCACATTTCTGCGGCTCGCATACCAGTTATGCGATCGCATATGCGACCGCATTGTTGTTGTGACATTTTGCCCAGAAGTTTGTCTTGATCCGCGATCTTGATGTGAATTCTGCGGCTCGCATGTGATGTTTGCGATCGCATATTCATCTCTGCGATGCTTTTCTGCACTTTCCTTGTCTTTATGTGGCATTTTGAACTCTTTTCCATGCTCTTAGGTCCTACACTTCATATACTACAGAAACACTAAAATTACATAAGTACCTAAGGAAATTGCATGAAAAACAAGTTAAAATCTAAGCAATTAGTATCAAAATGTGCCGAGATTCTCTGGCACATCAACACCCCCAACTTAAATAGTTGCTTGTCCTCAAGAAACTAAAATGACACTATCCTATTCTAGACTCCATTTACAGGACATGAAACAATAATGACCATAGACATTGTTTGTTGTTAGTGTTTCAAGCATGCATCTTCGAATGCTTTACCCTTCCAGAATCATCAAGATATTCAAGGATAACTAATCAACTTATGAACTTTGAGCCTTAGACAAAGTGACTAAATGCTACCCTCAGCTGAGTGCACTTATGTTTTACTCAAAAACTCAACTTCTGTTCAGCCTCGCAGTTCATGTGCCCTCACTAGAAAGAAAGTCCAAAAATCTTAATATTTATAATGACAACACAAAGGGACTAATTCGCAAATACACTCACTCTCAGAAAAGAATTTCAAGTGTTACCACATACCATACCATAGGCTTGCCCTTATTTTAATTCGTCGCTTACTTCTAAGAACGCTCGGTTGGAGATCACATAAGGACTTTTTAAGCTTGTAATGTAGGTTTAGGGAAGGGTAGGATAAGTATTTAGATATAAGTGACTACGTCCTCCTTGAACACTAATCACATTTTCTTTTCTTTTTACACTTTGTTTCTTTTCCAACCCCATAGCCGCATTGGCATCTAGTTCCCAATATGGAACCACCTTAAATACCTCTCTAATTTCCTTCAAAGCTCTATAATTATAACTACACACATATATCTGTTTGTCTTTTCTTTTCTTTTCTCATTTTTTTTTTCTGGAGCTTTCATAAATTCATATTTGCACTTTAAGGTATATGCTCTTACCTCACTGTATAACCTTACCCATTTTCATTTTGACCCACACCCCCAACATAGGCTTTTAGCCTAATTATTAATGTTCAAGGAGGAACGGGTTCAAAAGAGGTAATTATTGTACAAAAAGGGAAAGGTTTGTAATGAGGTGGCCAAAGAAAAGGTTAAAGGCTCGAATAGGGCACTAGTGATATTATTTATACAAAGGTAGCCTTGAAAGGCGAGGTTTCACAAATAAAACAAAGAATGCCTAAGATCATCTCTCCAACTAGGTGTAATTATTATAAGCGTCGAAAAACCAACCGACTTTCATAAATTCATATTAGCACTTTGAGGTATATGCTCTTACCTCACTGTATAACCTTACCCATTTCCATTTTGACCCACACACCCAACTTAGGCTTTTAGCCTAATTATTAATGTTCAAGGAGGAACGAGTTCAAAAGAGGTAATTATTGTACAAAAAGGGGAAATGTTTGTAATGAGTTGGCTAAAGAAAAGGTTAAAGGCTCGAATAGGGCACTTGTGATATTATTTATACAAAGGTAGGCTTGAAAGGCTAAAGAGGTTTCACAAATAAAACAAGGAATGCCTAAGATCATCTCTCCAACTAGGTGTAATTATTATAAGCGTCGAAAAACCAACCGACTTTCATCTAGATGACAGAGGCAAACACAAGAATTATCTATACAAAGAGCTCACACACATGGCACACAAACTATTTGGTTAACATAGTTCAAAGCCCTAGAGTTAACATTTGGCAACTCCAAGTTTTAATCATATATAAATACATAAGTCTAGGTAGATATAGAGTCACAGAGCGAGACTCAAGTTCACACAGTTGATCTTTTGAAAGGGTATGATCTATATACAGACACACATGCTTGATACTAGACAATTACACCAGCCCGGTCAACATGTTTCATTTTACTATCCTGGTTCTACTATTACACCCTTGAAAAAGAACCCGGCAAAGAAAAAATAAGGGGAATTTTATTTCTAATCACTAAAGATGGAAAACTATCTACTAACTAAAGATAACTTATGTACAGAAATCATGAAGCACTAATATATACTACAGTTACTAATGTCGCAAAAATACAACAATACAAACCAAAAATACAGATAAGGCTACCACCCCCAACCAAAAGCATGCATTGTTCCCAATGCATATGAATATAAAGTAGAGTTCAAGGGGCTCCCTGGGGCGCACTAAGCGCTATGGGAATCAGTAGCCGGTTGACCCTCAGCTGCCGATTGAGGGATGTTGGACTTGTGGGGAGCTAGAGTTGGGGCCTCTGAGCTGCTAGCCTCGCCCACTGATGGCTGAGTGGCCGATGGATCTGCATGGGCGGCCAAATTTGCTAGCGAATGTTGTATTGCCCGCTGATGTTTGCTTGCTCTTCATCCTCCATTGTAGGAGCAGCAATCTGCTTGCCCTTCTCTTGAGGGCCTTCATCCTCCTAGGACCATGACTCATCCTCTTATGCCTCTTCACCCTCTGACTCTGAAGAATGTCCGGATGTCTCCTCATCATGGATATCAACATGTACAGGAGGAGCTGGAGGTTGGGACATTTTGGCAGTCGAAGGTGCAATGTCTGCCATCAGAGTTGTGAAGTCTAGGCCCAGGTCTGGTGCAGCCGTGTCTGCTCCTTGATCACCCTCTTTGGGGAGGAGGGATGATAGGTCGAACTCCAAATTTTGCATTTTCTGGAGTTCGGTCTTCATAGACGCCACCTCCTCCCTTAGCTGAGGTAAACCCCTAACCTCGCCTCGCTTGATCTTTTCAACCCTGAACTCGAGCTTGTTCAAGCGATCTCCAAACAATGTTTGTTGTTGTTGGAGAGCTGTCACTGACGTTTGAATCGGAGTCAGGGCTTGTTTGATAAGTTTAGGCAAGGTTTTCAAGAGCTGGTCTACCTTGGCATTGGCATGCTGGGCCATGAGACCAATCCTTGAGAGGGCTAGCAGTGCAAACGAAGGCTGACCGGTGGTGGACTAAGAGGCAGATTTTGAAGCAGAAATGGAGGCCTCTGGAACCTGGGGAGGTACAAGAGTCTGGGAGTCAGGGTCCTGGAGTGGAGTATCTGGTGGGGCAACAGCATCACTGATACGTGTGATGTCTATATCCCTCGTCTCCTTTCCGGTTTTATCAGATTGTTGCATGAGAGGCACATTCACAGCTTTACAGAGAGCTGTGATCAAACTCGGAAATGGAAGTAAGGTAGCACGCTGCGTTGCCCGGATACCGATTTCCTGGAAGATTAAAGCCCCCACATCAATTTCGATACCGGCCATGATGCATGCAATGAGAAGAGCTTTCTCAATGCTGATATCAGTTTTCGTTCCGGGATGGTATCAAACGGGAGGTGACGAAGCTTAGCCAAAATTGACCCTCCCTTGTGAGATCCTCTTTATATAGCTTCTTTCCAGGATTTATCCAAGCAGGGGTCCCCTTTTCAATGACTGACGCTATCCACCCACGCTCATTCTCTCTATTTGAGTACTTGGCATCGTACTCGGCTGTGCCTGTTTGCCAGTCGGGGGAATATATTTCATTAATGTCTTCACTGTTGCAGAACACATTCTTTCCCCGAACAAGTACGATGCCAGTAAACACTTTGTTGCGTTTGTGGTACGCCGTACTGGAAGCTCCATAAGATGCATAGAACTCCCGGACCAGTGACTCATTGAACTCCTTAGGAGCCTCAGTGAAGCACTCCCATTTTCTCGCGTTTATATTGTCGAGAATGTAGGGGTACTGTTCTTGGAGGCCATTCACGCTCAACTGCTTCTCACCCAATATTTTTTCTTTTGGTGAGTCCCTCCATTTACAGTTCCCTTGAGCCTTCGACCCCAAATCGGAGATGAAGGTCATCTCCATGTTTCCTTCTAGCCTCAGCTCATAGATCGACTGAGGGCAAGAGGTCCTCCTCATCATACTGGGAGGTGCTTGGCATATTTGGTTCCGTTCGCACACGTTTTGGCTGTGACGTATGACGACCGGATGGTGCCCTTTTCCTTGCGACATGCTTTTGAGGTGCCATATCTGTATATGGGCAAAATGTGAGCGACATTGTAAGAAAAAGGGAAAAGAAAACAGAAGAAAGCAACAACAGGTAAATGAATGCGACATGGTTTGCGGTCGCATAACAACTATGCTAACCGAAAACTAGTCGCAAACTTGACTGTGCAATATTGGGACTCAGTCTGCGATGGATTATGCAATCGCAGAACCACTATGCGAATTGCATAATCATCGTAGAATTTACTTGCACATACACAAATAAGCATAACAAACATGCGATCGCAAAGTCCACCGCAAAGTGGAAATTGCGATCGCAAAACAAATGCAGATGTTAAGGTTTTAACAGGGTGTTCTGTTCAAGTCTGCGGTGCCTTTGCGGTTCGCATAGTGATTATGCGACCGCAAATGGCACAACATTTGTCATCGTCTTCAGGAGACTAGGGTTTAAGGATGCGGCCAAAATGCGAACCACATTTTGATTTTGTGGGCCGCAAATGACTTTGGTCTCACGATTCAGTTCATCCCCCCAACAATGGCAGTCCTAGATCTCTCTACCCATCACCCCAGAACAACCAAGCAAGTACGATTAGCAACAAAATCGAAAAAAATGCAGAATGAAAGCTAAAGAAAAACACAGCAAAGATAGGAGCGACCATGAGGAGATCAGGACACGTACCAATGAAAAAGATTACAAGAAGTATGGAGATTTTAAACAGGTCTTTGTCTTTGGTACGATTCAAACTGTGCTTGCTACGGGTCGTTACTTTCTCTGTTCATTTTTTTGTTTTTTTTTAATGTTGTTTTGCGCTGTTTTGAAGGATTAAAAGATGAGAGAATGCGGTGCCTTACCTGGCATTGTGCGATGGGAAAGTCACCGCATAACACACTATGCAATCGCATACGTGTTACGCGGTGGGTTCTGCTGAAAGGATATCAATGCGAGGCACAATGCGATCACATAATGTAAATGCGGTCCGCATAATGAGTTACCTTGTCGCACTTTTGTCAACGATTTGAGCCAAACTCACTACTTCAGTTTGCGACTGAAATGCGGTTCGCATAATGTAAATGCCGTCCGCATAATAAGTTACCTTGTCGCACTTTTGTCAACAATTTGAGCCAAACTCACTGCTTCAGTTTGCGATTGAAATGCGATTCGCATAGTGAAAATGCGACCGCATTTGTGCAGCAAACTTCACACAGTGCTTTTTCTTCCCTTTTTAGGCATTCATTTCCAGTATTGTGGCCTTTTTAATCTCCTACATTCTAACACACCCTTCAAAGTGCTTGATGTAAATCTATCTATCAAAAGGGAGAGACACATGGGTGGCCTCCCATGAAGCGCTTGATTTAACGTCGCGGTACGACGAAGTTGAGACTCCTCTGAATTTAGTCAACGGTCGGGTACGGACAATCTTTGACAGCCAGCTGCTCCACCAAATGCTTCTCACCATCGGAGCCCAAGTAGTGCTTGACTCTTTGGCCATTGACTTTGAAAGTTCGGAGCCCATCTTCCAATGCTAATTCTACAACTCCAAAGGGAGAGACATCGACTACTTTGAATGGACCAGACCATTTCGATTTTAGCTTGCCCGAAAATAACGTGAGTCTGGAGTTGAAAAGCAACACTAAGTCACCCGCCTTGAATTCTCTTTTTAGGATCTTCTTATCATGGACAAACTTCATTCTCTCTATATACACAAACGCACTTTCATAAGCATGGAGACGGAATTCCTCCATTTCATTCAGTTGTGTTAACCTCAAAGTTGCAGCTTCTGCCCAGTCCATGTTCAATCTTTTTAAGGCCCACATAGCCTTGTGCTCCAGTTCCATAGGTAGATGGCAGGATTTTCCAAAAACTAATTGATAAGGAGACGTACCAATGAGAGTCTTGTATGCTGTGCGGTATGCCCACAGTGCATCATCTAGCTTCTTCGATCAGTCGGTCCTGTTTGCATTAACTATTTTTGCTAGAATGCTCTTTATTTCCCGGCTGGAAACCTCCACTTGCCCGCTTGATTGCGGATGATTGGGTGTGGCTACCATGTGCCTGACACCGTACATTTCAAGGAGAACTGTGAAGGCCTTATTGCAGAAATGAGACCCCCCATCACTAAGAATGGCTCTAGGAGTGCCAAACCGAGTGAAAATGTTCTTCTTTAAAAATGTGGTCACACTCCGTGCCTCATTGTTTGGTAGGGCAATTGCTTCTTCCCATTTGGACATATAGTCCACAGCCACTAAGATGTACTTCATCCCGCATGAGCTTATAAAGGGGCCCATGAAATCAATTCCCCAAACGTCGAAGATTTCAATCTCCATCACAAAATGCATTGGTGTTTCATGCCTCTTAGAGATTGGACCTTGTCTCTAGCATTGGTCACAAGTCTTAACCAATTGATTAGCATCCTGGTAGATCGAAGACCAATAGTAACCACATTCAAGAACCTTCGCCGCTGTTCGATTTTCTCCATGGTGACCCCCAACAGGTGAGTCATGACATGCCTTTAGAATTTGAATCATTTCCTCCTCTGGAATGCACGTTTTGATAATATTATCCGCACAAACTCGGAACAAGAAAGGCTCCTCCCAATAGTAGTGCCGGCAATCTCTCAAGAATTTCTTCTTTTGATATGACTCCAATCCATCTGGCATAAGGTCACTAACTACATAGTTAGCGATATCAGCATACCAAGGAGCAACAGTATTAGATAAGGCTAATATGTGTTCATCTGGGAATGCATCATTGATTTCAAGATCTCCCTTTGGTCTCCCTGCTTCTTCAACCCTTGACAAATGATCCGCCACTTGGTTTTGAGTCCCCTTGCAATCCTTGACTTCAAAGTCGAACTCTTGCAGCAACAAAACCCATCAAATTAAACGAGGCTTTGCATCCTTCTTTGCCATGAGATAGCGAAGAGCTGCATGATCTGTGTACAGTATCACCTTGGAACCCAACAAATAAGCTCGGAACTTCTCAAAAGCATAAACAATGGCCAGAAGTTCTTGTTCAGTCACTGTGTAATTCATTTGTGCCCCATTGAGTGTTTTACTGGCATAGCAAATCGGGTGAAGAACTTTGTTGTGACGTTGGCCAAGCATTACTCCAATGGCTACACCACTGGCGTCACACATAAGCTCGAAAGGAAGTGACCAATCGGGTTTGACAATAATAGGTGGCGTGGTGAGCCTTTGCTTCAACTCCTCAAAAGCTTTGAGGCATTTCTCATCAAACACGAATTTTGCATCCTTCTCAAGGAGTTTGCACATAGGATTTGCAATCTTGGAAAAATCCTTGATGAAGCGCCTATAGAAACCGGCATGCCCTAAAAAACTGTGAACACCTTTAACGGAAGTAGGTGGAGGAAGCTTAGAAATGATCTCTATCTTTGCCCGGTCTACCTCTATGCCATGCCGTGAAATTTTATGCCCCAACACAATGCCTTCATCCACCATGAAGTGACATTTCTCCCAATTAAGCACAAGGTTGGTCTCTTCACATCTCTTGAGCACTTGTTTAAGATTGTTAAGACAATGCTCAAAAGACTCACCCACCACTGAGAAATTGTCCATGAAGACTTCAAGAAAATCCTCTACCATGTCGGAGAAGATGGACATCATGCATCTTTGAAAGGTGGCCGGAGCATTGGATAAACCGAATGGCATCCGGCTGAAAGCAAACATTCCATAAGGGCATGTGAATGTCGTCTTCTCTTGATCCTCCAATGCTATGTTGATTTGATTGTAGCCGGAATATCCATCAAGGAAACAATAGAATGACCTTCCCGCTAGCCGGTCAAGCATTTGATCAATAAAAGGCATAGTGAAATGGTCCTTGCATGTTGCACTGTTGAGTTTCTGATAATCCATGCACACCCTCCAGCCGGTTACCGTTCTTTTTGGGATAAGCTCGTTTTTCTCATTTTCAATCACAGTCATGCCTCCCTTCTTCGGCACGCATTGCACCGGGCTCACCCAAGAACTATCGGCAATGGGGTAGACTACCCCGGCATCCAACCATTTGATTATTTCCTTCTTTACCACTTCTTTCATTGACGGGTTCAACCGTCGTTGGTGTTCCACACTCGGTTTGGTCCCACTTTCCAATTGAATTTTGTTCTCACAAATTCCAGCAGGGATCCCACGAATGTCTGCAATTGTCCATCCAATGGATTGCCTATGCTCCTTCAATACTTTCAACAATTGTTCCACCTGCACATCATTCAACGAAGAAGAAATAATTACTGGTAAAGTATCATTTGAGCCAAGAAATTTATACCTCAAGTGCGGAGGAAGTGGTTTGAGCTCTAGTTGTGGTGGCTCAATAATAGATGGCTTAGTGGGAGGTGTAGATCTATTCTCCAAGTCGAGAGAGAACTTTGGTGGAGCATAAGAGTAAGAACCACGCCCCTCCAATGCATTTACCGACTCCATAAAACCCTCCATATCCTCACCGTCAA
This sequence comes from Nicotiana obtusifolia, assembly GCA_002018475.1. Lineage (NCBI taxonomy): Eukaryota > Viridiplantae > Streptophyta > Magnoliopsida > Solanales > Solanaceae > Nicotiana > Nicotiana obtusifolia. The sequence continues at coordinate 76,875 of MCJB01034516.1, read as the reverse complement.
AGTTCACCAAGATAGCCGACAATGCTTCATCGAGGCATTGTTCTTCCATCTTCATTTCAACCGCATCTTCCACGTCGTCAACAATATCAACCACCGAAATGCTTTCATACTCATTCGGTAGCTTCATACCCTTATTTGCTTGGAATGTAACCTCTTCATCATTCACTCGGAATTTGATTTCATTCCGTTTCGAATCCATAAGTGCTCTTCCGGTGGCTAGGAATGGTCTCCCCAAGATAATAGGGATTTCTTTGTCAACAGCACAATCAAGAATTACAAAATCAGCGGGTATATGAAACTTTCCCACTTTCACAATCACGTCATCAACAATTCCCACCTGTCTCTTGATGGAACGATCAGCCATTTGCAATCTCATACTTGTTGGCCTTGGCATTCCTAATCCCGCTTGTTTGTAGATAGAAAGCGGCATTAAGTTAATGCTAGCCCCATTATCACAAAGGGCCTTTGCAAAATCACGCACCCCTAGAGTGCAAGGAATAACAAAGGCTCCCGGGTCTTCTTTCTTCTGAACGGGGGTTGTGGCAATAATGGAACTAACCCGGTGAGCCATGTTCACTACCTCATTCTTGGTGGTCCTCTTCTTGGTGATCAAATCTTTCAAGTATTTAGCAAAACCAGGCATCTCTTGAAAAGCTTCCAAGAACGGTATATTCACCGATAATTGCTTTAAAATGTCATAAACTTCTCAAACTTGCTATCATCAACCCTTCTTGCAAGTCTTTGAGGAAAAGGAGGAGGAGGTCTAGGAATAGGCAAAAGAATGTTTGATGTTTCTTTTGCCTTTTCCTTTACCCCTTCTCGGGTCTCTTCTTGGACTTGCACAACTTTTGGAGTTTTCTCAACTTCAACAACATTAGCTCTTCAACCTCAACCCCTTTTTCGAGTTCTTTCACTTCAACCGCTTGTTCGCCCTTTCCTTGTAGTATCTTTCCACTCCTGGTAGTAATTGCCATGACATAAGAAGTTGGGCCACTCCCACTTCCCTTTGGGTTCGCAATTGTATCACTAGGGAGTGTTCCCTTTTGCAGTGGATGTTGCTCCCGAGAGAGATCTCTCAGTTGCATCTCCAATTTTTTAATGGTTGTAGTATGAGAGCCAACCAACTCGGTCATGTTCCTCATGGCATTGTCTGATTTTTCTTGATTTTGCAGTATCCTTTCAAGCATACCTTCCAATTTAGACTCACTTGAGGAACCTTGATTTGAGTATTGACCCTTTGGGGGAACATAGGGATTGGAACTTCGATTTGAAAAGTTGTTGTTGTTGTTCCAGTTTCCTTGGTTTGAGCCACCTTGATCGTTTCGCCATTGGTGGTGACCTTGCCCTTGCGGGTTTGGCCTCCATTGATTTTTTGATCCTTGACCTTGGTAGTGTTGCCTTTGATACACTCCTTGAGAGTTGTTGACATAATTTGCTTCCTCAAAATCTTCATTTGGTATAGGTTGCACATTCTGAACCACATTTACTTTCTTCTTTTGGTTTTCAGTGAACATCTTTCAACACATTTATATTCGTAGCAAGCTCTGCAATCACTTGATCTCTCTCTTGATTTTCCTTGATCGTGTTGCTCTAGGAAGGAGAGCCATATGCAATTCCACCTGTAGTGTCCTTAGAATGCCATGCTTGATTATGCTTTGCCATTTTGTCAAGTATCTGTGTCACCCTTGTGAATGATTTGTCTGTGAAAGATCCGACAGCTGCATTCTTGGCTATTGATTGGTTCATCGGATCCAAACCCATGTAAAATTTCTCCAACAAAATAGAATCCGGGAAACCATGGTTTGGAGACCTCACCAAATATAGTTTGAAGCGATCCCATGCATCATGTAGTTGTTCTCCCGGTAATTGCTTGAAGAAGAAAATTTTATCCCTGAACTCAGACTTCTTACTTTGTGGGAACCATTTAGACAAGAAAGCTCGGACAAGTTCGGGCCAGGAATGAATGGAGTTTGGAGGAAGATTCTGAAGCCATTTCCTTGCGTCCCCAGCTACAGAGTACTTGAAGCATCTCAACCTTAGGGCATCATCGGAGACATTGTTATGCTTATGCATTGCACATACACCCAAGAAATTTCTAAGATGTTGTGTTGGATCATCATCAGTGGAATTCCTGAAAAATCCCTCCACTTTAAGCATCAGAATTAACCCGTGTTTCACCTTGAAAGTTGCAGCACCAATAGCAGGAGGTACAATAGCATTTATATCCTCGATGTACTCCTCAATATCCGCAAAAGGATTTCCTTCCACTTCTACCTCCACATCGTCACCATATTCCGACATGTTTTCCTATCAACACCAAGAAAAACAAACAAAGCGTGATAGAGTAGAATCAGACTTACAGTAAAGCACACACTAATTAGTAATTTCAAAACCGTATTCCCCGGCAACGGCGCCAAAATTTGATACGCTCAAATTACACCTTAATAAATTGTGTAAGCGGTTGATGTCATAATAACCCAACAAGGTTAGGGTCGAATCCCACAGGGAATAGGTGTGAAAAGTTGACTTGATTAGCGTAATACTCAACTACAGTCGTAATTCTATCCAGGTAATCGTAACAAAAGTATGAATTGAACTTAGTTTTAAATAAAGTGTAATTGCAATATTGAGAATATGAATTAGTTTTAAATAAAGTGTAATTGCAATATTGAGAATATGAATAATATGATTAAAGAAACCAAGGTTGTGTCCCCCTTAATGAAGTGTAATATTATCGATGTCAATATGATATATTTCTAACGGAAGAATATTTTGATATGCAATTGATGTCTGATTGACTACCCAATATTTTCCAATAGTTGGGTAATATTTCCTCTTTATGATTTTTCCAAACATAAAAGAGTTATGATTAGGAACAATCAATTTATGCCAAATTAAAACTCACTTATTCCTAAGCGATTTTATTAAACAAGGTTTAAAGCCTAGAGTCTTTGATATTTACTTCTACCAAATTCTACCTCGCTTTCCCAAGCAAAGATGGAATTGAGGCAAAATTCGGACTAATCTGCCCTGAAGTCAACAATGCGACCGCATTTCTGTCGCATAACAGAAATGTGGTCCGCAATTTTAACACGTCTGTCGCAGATTTCACCCCTAGGTCTGCCTTCATAGCATTCACGATTTTCGGTCCGCATTGTAGAAATGCGGCTGCATCTCGCATCGCGGTTTCTTCCTTCAATAGACTTCGTGCTTGGTTTGCGGTTGCTTCTGCGACTCGCATACCAGTTATGCGATCGCAGATGCGATCGCATTTCTAACTCTGAACTTTGCCCAAGACTCTGCTTTTGTCTGCGATCTCCGTGTGCAATTCTGTGGCTCGCATACCAGTTATGCGATCGCATATGCGGCCGCATTCTTGAAATGACATTTTGCCCAGAAGTCTATCTTGATCTGCGATCTTGATGTGAATTCTACGGCTCGCATGTGATGTTTGCGATCGTATATTCACCTCTGCGATGCTTTTCTGCTCTTTCCTTGTCTTTATGTGGCATTTTGAACTCTTTCCATGCTCTTAGGTCCTTACACTTCATATATTGCAAAAACACTAAAATTACATAAGTACCCAAGGAAATTGCATGAAAAACAAGTTAAAATCTAAGCAATTAGTATCAAAATGTGCCGAAATTCTCCGGCACATCACTGATCCCACCTCCTACCAAGCTATCCTATTTTTCTGAATTTCTTCCGAATTACCTTCTATTTGACATTTCTCCTTGATAGAACACCACGTTCCTTACCCAAAGCTCCCCACTAGAGATCCTAGCATAAGACCACACTGCCCTAAGGCCCATAAGCCACTGTATTCCATCTTAAGCACCCCAAAAGTACCGCAACCAGGACACCCACTCTGAAGAGACGTTATGTGAACCTAAAACTGTTTTCTTTACCTCCCTAATACTGAAATGTAGAATCCATAATGGTATAGCCGCGAACCTGGACACCATCCAATGCAAATCTCAGATTCTAGCCATACAAAAATCTGAAAAATTCTCAATGGCTATATATAAATCTTGAATCCATGAGAACCTTCTCGAGAGTCATCCACTCTACTCAAATCCCAATTGCATCACGCAAGCGGGCCAAACGACCTATGCCCCATTAGCAAAACAACACCCAAAGAAGTAACTCCGCCTTAATGCAACCAAGTAAATTCCTACTGCGTGCGCTCTACATCTGTCAGGAATAACAACTCAAATCATTCCACAATTTCCATATACCAAAAAAGTGTAATATAACCAGTATCCAAAAATTCCCCTACTCGAGTCATCTTCGATCTCAACCTTTGCAAGTCATAACTGATGCACAAGTATGCCTCAAATCGAAACCAGTACAACACATAACCATGCAATCAAATCACCAATAGCAGATTTCCCCACTTGGCTCAAAGCCATAGATCAAACACTCGATACCTCACAATACCCATACTCTATTACTACCATAATTCCGCTGGGAGATTCAACTAAATCCTTCATAAGCTCATGTAACACAAACCATCTAATACCCCAAATCATCTGCAAATCTCCCATTAAATCCTCATGACGATCAGGTCTACTATTACAAACTCAACACGCACAATATAACCCACTGGTAGGAAAGAAAGACTCCACACAAAATCATAAGGATCACATATCCGTAGATTACCCCACAGGTTATAACCCATCTACTTAGCCTCAAACTGACACCTCTCTATACCCTTTTGCAGCCAGAAATACTATGCAATCATTTTATCTTCCTGAGTCTGAACTCATTAATGATACATGAGAGCCTAATTCGTTTCACAGCTAAACAACATGAAAGATCCTTCAATAAACTCATAACTCAAGATTATACATCATATCAAGACAGAATTCAAGCACCCAATAGTCCTTTTTACATCTCAAGCAAACCCTTCTCGTCACTCTCAAACCATCTGAACACATCCCGCGGACAAATCTTACTCATCACATAGCCATCAAACAACTCATCGAGGCACAAATTCCACTAATAGGGACACTACCAGACATATAAGTCCAAAAGTATGTGCTCACACAACCGAAATCCCCGTGCTCGAGCTACAGCCAAAACCCGACCTCAAGTCCTCCAGACTGGCCCGTCATCAGCACACAAAAATCACATCTTGCACCTTATCCCTAGAATCACAAGCCGCTGATGCACAACTGATGCCCAGCGCTCACATGCGCATACGAATGCGTGGAAAGAATTCAAAGAGTTACGCTTCAAGCTGAATCGATGCTACATGATAAGGATAGAAAGATGGGAAGTTTATTATAAATGCCCTATATCCTCTTGAATATAGGTATGGACATCATTATACCGATCCGCAAGACTCTACAAGACACTTGCTCATTACTTGTAGAACCTTGAACCTAGAGCTCTGATACGAACTTGTCACGACCCAAAATCCAACCCTCTAGGTAAGCAAGTTAACAACTAACCAATTCAATGAGATTCGTTAAGAGAAGAAGTGATAATACAATTCTTTTTATGAAAAGAATTTCACAAGGACTGGTAGTACAAACTATGAGCTTTTAAGATTTAGATTCTTACAATGCTGAACTAAGATAATTACAACATCTGTTTGAAACGTAAATGAGCAAAATTCAAATCAAATGCTACCAAGGACAAGTGATAGCCACAACTGCAATGCCGGTACATCTTCAAATCCAGCTTACGTCGTACGCAGCAACATGAGCATCCAACATCTGCACACAAGGTGCAGAAGTGTAGTATGAGCACAACCGACCTCATGTACTCAATAAGTAACAAACCTAATCTTAGGTTGAAAGTAGTGACGAGCTTGGACAACAGTCAGAGTTCAAAACAAATAGCAAACAACAACTCATAACAATATAATAAAAGAAGTGGAAGAAACAACTCAAAGATACGAAGCTCAGCTCATTCACAGTTACAAAAAAATAGGCATGCTTTTTAAGTATAACAATAAAACCCAAATCTTTTACCAAAATCTCCAAAATATGAGTATATCAAAAAATTGAGATTTTTCCCCAAAGTCTTTCAACAATAGGTAAAATATTTAAATTTCAGATAGCATAAGGAAAGTACATCCCTATGGCTACATGTCAATGTGCATATGAAGTCATGAATGTCACAATACCGTGTAGCATGAGAAAATGTATCTCTATGCCTGTATGTCGAATATACATATCAATACAATGCTTTAAAGTGATGAACTCATGTACTCACACTCTCAGAGTACTCAATAACACTGTCTCACACTCCCACTCATCAAGCGCAATTACTCAGCACACTCAACCTCTTAGCACTGTACGGTACCTGCTGCAACGTGCAGCCCGATCCACATATAGCCATAAGGCATGTTGTGACATGCAACCCGATCCATATATATATAGCCATAACGCCTGTTGCGGCATGCAACCCGATCCACATACATATAGCCATAAGGCCTATTTCGGCATGCAACCCGATCTACATATATATAGCCATAAGGCTTGTTGCGGCGTGCAGCCCGATCCACATATATATAGTCGTAATGCGGCGCGCTACCCGATCCACATTGATATCACTCACAATCCGGCACTCAGGCCCCAACTCAATCATCAATCTCTCTAGTCTCTCGGGCTCACAAACCTCATGCCAATCAGCCAAAATAATGACAAAAATATGATGTGACAACAAATAATAACAGAGACCAAGATATGATATATAAATAAATGAACATGACTGAGTATGTACGTGCAATTTAAGCAAATAACTCAACAGCAGAGATGACCTCAGTAGGTCCCAACAGAATAAGCATATAGCCTAAACATGATTCCGAACATGATTCACAGCTTAATTCCTCTAACACGTGGAAATTTCACTGATAGAAACAAGATTAGGTAACTACACAGTATCATAGAAACAACCGAGTCATAATTCAAACGGTGCATGCCCACACGCTCGTTACCTACCATGTGCATCACCTTAACACTAAGCACATAACATGTATATTCTGGGTTCCTACCCTCAACACCAAGTTTAGAAGTGTTACTTACCTCAAACCAGCCGAATCCAATACCAAGCCAGCCAAATGTTACTCCAAAAATGCCTTCCCGCATGTACCGACCTTTGAACGGCTTGAAACTAGCCAAAAGCAACTCAATAACATCAAATTATGCCAAAAGAAACAAACCCAGACGATAAAGGTGGAATCTTTAATCAATTATTCAAAGTCAACCAAAAAGTCAAACCCGAGCCGGCACCTCGGAACTCGACAAAACTCACAAAATCCAACAACCCATTCAATTACGAGTCTAACCATACTTGTTTCACAAAAAATACGACACCGAATCGATGTTCAAAAATCAAGAATTCACTTAATAAAATTTTAGACAAAAACCCTCAATTTCTCTTTTGAAATCATGAACCATGTGCCAAAAATGAATATAGATTCGTGAAGTATAATCAAAACTGAGTTAAGAATGTTTACCGAATTCGTGTGGTGAAATTCCACTCCATAGAGAGGCCAATTTCAATAGACCCTCGGCTTAGGCTAGCATAGGCACCACAATAATAACAAGAAACAAGACGGGACAACACCAAAAAACCATGTAAAAGCAGTATACACAACAAGATAGTAAGATGATCCAAATGTAAATAAAAAACGACAAGTATTCAAATAATCCTACTACCAACCAAATGCGAGAGCACGTACTAACACTACCGGAATGAATAATCTAGACTACCTAACCGACTATCCTAATCTTCGACCTCCACATCTTCCTATCACGGGTCATGTCCTTGGTCAGTTGTAGCAGCACCATGTCATGCCTAATCACCTCACCCCAACTCTTCATCAACCTACCTATACCTCTCCTAAGGCCCTCCAAAGTCAACCTCTCATACCTCCTTACCGGAGTGTCTGTGCTTCTCCTCCTCACATGTCAAAACCATCAAGTGGTGCTTCCCACATCTTGTCCTCAATAGGGGCCACATCTGCCTTGTCCCGAATAACTTCATTCCGAATCCAATCTATTCTGGTGTGCCCGCACATCCTTCTCAACATCCTCATCTCTGCTACAATTATGTTCTGGACGTGAAAGCTCTTGACTGGCTAACACTCAGCCCCATACAACATAACCGGTCTGACCACCGCTCTATGAAACATACCTTTAAGTTTTGGTAGTATCTTCTTGTCACACAAAACACTGGAACCAAGTCTCCATTTCATCCATCCCGCCCATTACGATGTGTGACATCTCCATCAATCTCCCCATACCTCTGTATAATAGACCTAAGGTACTTAAAACTTCCCCCCTGGGGATGACTTGTGAATCCGGCCTCACCTACTTCCACTCCCTGAGTAGCACCACTAAACTTATGCTCCAAGTATTTTGTCTTTGTTCTGCTCAGCTTGAAACCTTAGACTCCAAGGTCTGTCTCTACATCTCTAACTTCACGTTAATACCGTCTGGCGTCTCGTCAATCAAAACAATGCCGTTTGCAAATAACATGCACCACGACACCTCCCCTTAGATGTGGCGAGTCAGTACGTCCATCGCAGGGCAATCAAAAAGGCTGAGTACCGACCCCTGATACAACCCCATCAAGAGGGAAAAATGGTCCGAGACTATCCTCATACTATCCTCACACAGGTCTTCGCTCCCACATACAGGTCTTTAACCACCCAAATGTAGGCCACAGATACCCCTCTAGCCTCCAAACATCTCCACAGAACCTCCTTCGGTACTTTATTATAAGCCTTTTCTAAATCGATGAACACCATATGTAAGTCCCTCTTTCTCTCCCTATATTGTTCCCTCAATCTCCTAAGAAGATGAATGACTTCCATAGTCGAACGACCCGCATAAACCCAAACTGGTTCTCGGAAATAGAAACCTTTCTCCTCACCCTTAGCTCCACCACCCTCTCCCACACCTTCATAGTATGACTAAGCAGCTTAATACCCTGATAGTTGTTGCAATTTTGGATATCACCCTTATTCTTGTACACAGGAACCATCTTTCTCCATATCCACTCTTCGGGAAACTTTTTCATCCTAAATATGACATAAAATAACCAAGTAAGCCACTCTAAGACCGCCCTCCACACACTCTTCCAAAACTTTACTGGGACATTATCTGGCCCGGTCGCTCTGCCCCTACTCATCTTATGCATAGCCCGTACAACCTCCTCAACTCTAATCCGACTATTATACCCAAAGTCGCAATGACTCTCGGAGGATCCCAAATTACCCAGAACAATGTCTCTGTTCCCATCCTCGTCCAAGAGACTATGGAAGTAGCTCTGCCATTTTCGACAGACATGAGCCTTATCCAGAAAAACTCTACCTTCTTCGTCCTTGATGTAAATCACTTGGTCCAAGTCATGGGCCTTTCTCTCTCTCACCTTGGCTAGCCTAAACAGCCTCTTATCTCCGCCTTTTCCATCAAGTTCTCCATATAAACGATTAAATATTGCGATCTTACCCGTTGTAACCGCTAACTTTGCCTCCTTCCTAGCCAACTTATAGCTCCCTATTCGACCTCTCCTCCTCCTTGTCAATGCTTTCCACTAGCTTCAGATACGCTGCTTTCTTGGTGTTCACCTTTCTTTGGACTTCTCCTTTCCACCACCAGTCTCTGTTGCGACCACCATTGTAACCCTTCGAGACCCCTATGACATTTTTGGCAGCTTCCTTAATGCACTGCGCTGTTGTGGTCCACATCAAGCTTGCATCCCTACTACTCCTCCAAGCTCCCATATTCAAAAACTTAACGCCCAACTCCTATGCTTTGTCTTCAGACAAGGCTCCCCACTTGACCCTAGGTTGGCCATACACCGCCCTCTTCCTCTTCTTCCTCGTGATCTCAAGGTCCATGACCAAGAGCCTATGAAGGGTCATGAGATTCTCACTCGGGATTACCTTGCAATCCGTGAAAAGACCTTTATCGGACCTCCTGCAGAGAAGATAGTCAATCAAGGTCCTGGCCACCGAGCTCCAGAATATGACCAATGTTCCACCTTCTTTGGAAAATTCAAGTTTGCTATCACCAAATAAAACGCTCTAGAAAAATCCAGCAGTGAAGTTTCCCCTCCATTTCTATCTCCAAAATCGAAACCACCATGTACATCCTCAGAGCCCCCAGACGTCGCTCTAATGTGGCCGTTGAAATCTCCTCCAATAAAAAGCTTTTCAGCGTGCGGTATACCGTGCACCATATCATCCAAATCCTCCTAGAAACGCCTCTTGACTTCCTCATCCAAGCCTGCCTGGGGTTCGTACGCACTGATTATGTTCAAAGTAAATCCACCAACAACTAACTTAATATCCATCAGCCTGTCGCTCACTCTCCTATCTTCTACCACTAAATCCTGGAGGTCCTTATCAACAAAACTACCAACCCCGTTCCTGCCCCCTTGCTTGCTAGAAAACCATAGTTTAAACCCGTCCGCATCCCTCGCCCTATCTCCTACCCATCTAGTCTCCTATACACAAGCTATATTAATCTTCCTCTTCTAGAGAATCTTCTCAAACTCTATAGACTTCCCAGTCAATGTTCCTATGTTCCAAGATCCAACTCTCAACCTGGTGGCTCCTTTAGCCCTCTTACCCCCCTTAACACCCCTCACACAATCCCCCATAATGACCCCCCGAGGACAAGACTTTACCCTATCATTGTTCACCAAAGCCACTATAATCTAAGGGACACTACACAAGCACTTCCCCAAAACACGCGACAAATTTAAAAATAAAAGAAATCAGCGAAATATAATCTTCAACTAAAAGACAGTAAAACAGGCAATGGATTAAACTACACTTACTAAAGGGAGTAAATTCTACAACTAGCAGTCACAAAAACCAGCAGGCAAAGATTTAAGACAAAATACATTAATCGAAGTTCTTGCTAATGTAATTAGTAAGAGTGAATATGGACAAGATCAAATATGCAGGCAACAAATATTGTTAATGCGAAAATAGCAAATATTGAGATAAAAAAGGAACAGTAAAACCTAGATCACAGCGCTTGAAATTCTGTTTGTCAGAAGCAATGGAAATCCGCTAGTTGTTCTTGGGCCTTGATTCCGAGCCATAGTTTCTTTGTCCTTAATTTTCAGAGAGTAATCCAGCGTAGTTTACCCTAAATCTACACAATACAACCTTTTGCAGAATAACGGAGAAACTAGGAACAAAACACCAAATCTTCAAAATGGGTCTCAAGAACGCTTCAGAATTTGACGAATCTCTTAAAAATGGAAGCCCCTTTTAAACTCTTGAAATCTAGCTTTGTACCGGAACTTGACAGGAACTCGAACAATGACCACAAACCTTACCGAAAATCCAGCCGGAAATGAGTGACCAACCTCTTTTTTGTTGATGAAATGGAGTAACTAATGCTGGGAATTCTCTAGGCGGTGTTTGTGAGTATGTCAGTAGATTTTCAGGCGTATGGACTATATTGGGATATCAAAATCGGAGAAGAGAATCTGATTGAGAGATTGAAGGATGAGCAATTGATGACCCAATGCTTATATGGTATTAATTACTTGATAGTTTTTCTGGTGTGTTATTTGGATTTATTTCTAAGGTGATTGTTTTACCCGGTGTAGTAGGCGAGTGAATCAGTTGCAGCAAAAGGACGACGGTGGTTTTGGTGAGTAACAGCGAAATCGGCGGAGCTACGGTGGAGATCTGCTACAGAAGCTATGATGTCCAAAAAAACATCAAATAATTTCTTAGAAAATAAACTCAAGCGATAAAGGTCGAATCTTTAATCAAATACTGAAAATCAACCAAAAAGTCAAACTTGGGCCTGCACCTCGAAACCTAAAAAAACTCACAAATTCCGACAAACCATTCAATTATGTACTAATTTCACTCAGACTCTGAATCGATATTCAAATTCAAAATATTTACATCAGGAAAGTTAAGAAAAAAACACCCAATTTCTCTCTTCAAATCTTTATTTAAGGTGTAATAATTCATGGAAAAACAAAATAGATAATCAAAACAAAGATAAAATTATTTACCCTCAAGATTTGGGTGTTCATCTCCTCCAAAATCGCCTTGTGCTCTAAGAACTCAAAAAGTGAAGAAAATGAACTAAAAATCCCAACCTCGCGACTGCAATCAAAAAAACAATTCTAGCATAGTTTTTACCCTTTGCAATCGCGGCCACTTCTCCACGATCACGATGAACAAATTTCAACAAGCTTGCCCAACTCTTCCAGATAGAGTCTAGTATAATAGCCGTAAAATTTTTGTACAAAACTCCAAATGACAAATGGTTTAATTTTCTGAAAACTAGACACAAAGGGCTACAACTTTAATTTTTAGATCATCTCCAAAGTCCTTATAGATTGCAAGATATAGGCGTCCAAAATCAGTCCTATGACAGCCGAAATTCTTCTACTCAATCGCGAGAAAGGCATCCACGATCTTGATTCACAAGGGCCAAATAGTAATTTGCTCTACCTGAACGAGACCCAAAAGTCCACGATCGCGATTCAAACCACTGTGGCCAAAAACCATCAACTTAAAAGAGCTTAGAAATGGTCCAAAACTACCTCGAAGCTCACCCGAGCATCTCAGGACCCCATCCGAATATACCAACAAGTCCCAAAACGTAATACAGACCTACTCGAGGCCTCAAATCACACATAATAATATCAAAACCATGAATTGTCGATCAAGATCAATCTCTTAAATCATAAACTTCAATCATCGAACCAAGCGTCCGATTCAAGCCTAACCAATCCAGAATGATCCAAATTTGGCATATATGTTTCAAATGACATATCGAACCTATTCCAACTCCCGAAAAAAACAATCCAAACCGGATATCCTCAAAGTCAACTGATATTCGGCTTAAAGTATCTATATTTATATGCATATTACCTCGCATTTTACTCGTACTTTATGGAATTTGTATATTGAATGTAATGATTTATTCTAATTCGTGGTATTTTTATGTGTATGAGCCACCTGGAGAAAATGTGCAACGAAAGAGCACGAGTTGAAGCAAAAAGAGAACAAAAGAAGAAAATCCAACAGTGTAGAGCCCGGGGTAGCATGAGGCGTTACCTGTGATGCAGTTTACAAATGCAAAACTTTTCCAGCGGCAGGGCTAGCTCCCCATGCTACCCTGGGCGCTGGGTGACGGGTTTCACTCCTATTTCGTACGGGATAAGGTTATTTTGGCCCTACACAACCCCAACTCGTATAAAACAAAGTCTAAACATATTTTTGGGAGGAGAACACGCCAATTTGAAGGAGAATTCACATTGGGGGTACGTTGGAGCAAGCTTTCAACTTATTTCTCTTCTCTTCTCTTCTATTCCTTTAATCTCATAGTTTATTAGGTTTAGAGTGTTGAGTGCTACATGAACATTCTGGTTTGAAGCTTAGATTGTTCTTATTATTTTATCATATTGGTTTATTTATTCAATCTTACGCTTAAATTTGATTTCTTGATTACAAATTGAATACTATCTAGGAATCTAGGATTGAACTCGGGAAGAGGAATTCTAGATTGTATATAAGATTTAGTAGAGAGAGATCTTGAACCTGAGTATCGGGAACGGATTTATGGTTAGGATATGAATATACCTAATTTCCTTGCTTGGTTATTATACATGAATTACTAATGCGTTCTTGTTAATCCTAATTCCATAGGAATATAGACGCTAGGTTAGCTTTAACAGGCGAGTAGTACTTCGGGAAAAATACTACGATTAATATACCCTATCAATCAATAAACCAGATAAATTAACTAGGCAATTTAAGTGGAAGACTCAACGGGATATTTTGCTAACCCATAGCTCTAGAATATCGGCTCCCATCGAATTCGTGTCTAATTTCGCCAACTTAACTTTAATCTCTTAGCTTGTTACTCTAGACTCGTTTTAGTTAAATATTCATACTTTAGGATTCGCTTGAATAGATTAACTATTTGGGTTTAATTTAGTTGATAGTTAATCACAAATCCCTGTGGGTATGATATCTGGACTTAAAATCCTATATTACTTTTTTGACCACATATACTTGCATGTGCGTTTGGGAGCAACGAGTTTTTGGCGCCCTTGCTGGAGACATAGAAATTAACTATTTTACTAGATTAGATTTTACTTTTTGTTTATTCAAGTTTTTCTAATTTTAGCTTAGTTTAATATTTTATTATCTATGTTGACATGGCATCTTGGAATGAGAATTGGTCAAATATTGGTAATTCTTATTTTAGTAATCCTTGTTTATATTGTGGAGGACCGCACTTGTGGAAAAATTGTGAGGATATTTCCGGGTGCAAGTTTGATGCACCATCTCAATCTTTTGCGTGGAATATTTGTAATGTGTTTGCTGGTCAAGGTGGCCATTGGGATGGTTGTCCTAATTTTTATTATTCTTCTCTGAGACCTTATTATGATGTTTCTAATAATATTTATGAGTTTGATAGGAGCAATGGAATGGATGATGTGGAACGTGCTACCTGTATTATGGACATGGTGAGGCAAGTAGCCGAGCAACAAGAAGAAATTCAAAAAACAGTTGCCTAAGAAATCAAAGTACTGCAAGCTAGAACAGAAGAATTAACGCCCAATTTTCAAGATGAACCTTAACTCGAGGAAGAGAGTGAGTTCTTACAAGAGGTAAAAGTTGAAGAAACAGATATAGTGAGCCAATCTGGGCTAGAGGAACAAGCTCAGCTAATAAATTTGCATGGGTTTCTACGTAATGGTCTTTCAAATATGGCTTAACATCTGATAGAAGGAAGAACTGATCTCAGACAAGAGATAGACCAATTTGGCTCAGATATCCATGACCCGCAGGCTCAATTGAATAGAAAGGTTGAGGCGTCTGATGCCATACAACCAATACTTATGGATACTGTTCAGCTCGTGGAGCAAAATGAGGAATTCCAACTATTCGACCATAATATTATTGATGATGCCTGTCATGACTCAAAACCCACTATAGGCCGTGATGGCGCCCAACGTCGCCGTTAGACAAGCCAACGGTGAACTATCATGTTAGTTGTTCATTTTATTACGTTCAAAATCATAAATTTTACTAAGTAAAGAAATTTACGCTTTTAAAATCACGGGTACTTACATATTAGTAAGGCATAAGAATAAGAGGTGATAATAATATTCAAAACCGTAAACAACAACTAGAATATCCCAAAACTCGGTGTCACAAGCGTATGGGTATTTACTAAGGAGTACAATAATAATACAACATCGGTCCGGAATATAAATTAGATAGGATAAAGTAAATAATACAATGGAGACTCTATGGGCTGCGATACGTATCCTGGAATGCAGCTCACTATAAAGTCTCCCCAATAGCAGTGCCTACGCGCCAAGATGACCACCAATGAACCTGTCAGATCCTACACATGTAGTGCAGAAGTGTAGCATGAGTACGTAAATTAATGCGTACCCAGTAAGTAGCTAGCCTTACCTCGGAGAAGTAGTGATGAGGGGTCGATATCGATACTTACTAATGGTCCAATAACCAGTATGATAAATGATAAACAAATATGAAGCACAATAGTAATAATGAGGTAAAACGGTAACTAGCATAGTCCTCCAACATTTCTTTTGACGATATAAATCTCTCAAATCTCCTATATTATCTCAACAGGTTAGAAATATCAAATGCAATCTCAAACGAATAAGGAATATCATATGAATTCCAAGCCTCAATAAAAGGGGAATCTCATGAATATCCAGACTGGTAGCGGTATCACGCACGATTATACTGAGGTCGTACGGCCCGATCCAGAGTAGTGTGTACATTGCCGAGGGTCGACCGGGGTGAACCAGAAATGCATCTCAATATACTGTCGAGGCGTTCGACCCGATCCACAGGAAAGGAAAAAACTTATCGAAATACGATTCATGTGTGTACACCACAGGAACAGGAGCATAAAGTAAACATGACTTTTACAGTTTATAAAATATCTTTCCAGACAACTCAAGGCGATAAAGCTTGGCCCAATATATTCCAAAATCAATTTCAAATAATTCAAATATGACATGATAAAGTCCTGTGTCTACCCGGGCATAAACATGCTTTTAGCTACGTACGGACTCCCGTCACCTCGTGTGTACGTAGCATCCACAACTAGAAGCACACGAAAATTTTAACACCTACGAGGTAGTTTCCCCCTTACAAAGTTAGACAGTAGACTTACCTCGCTCCGAAGTTCCAATAACCGGCTCCGAAACCTCTCTAACTCCTCAATTCAAAGCCCCAAAACTTGTCAAACAACATGCAAACCAATAAAAATATACTCCAACGCTTATAATTAATTAAATTATAATAATTTCCAACACCGCTCGAAAAGTCAACATAGTGAACTCTCAGGCCCACGTGCCCGGATTCCAAAATATTTTGAAGATAAACATTAATCATAACACCACGAACTCAAATATATAATTTATCCCTAGTTTCATGTCCAATTTCGTGATCAAAAACGAAAAATATAAATTCTAAATTTTCTTCAAAATCTCACAACTTCCACCAATTTCCATGTATAAATCCATGTGTAATTCATGTATAGTTCAAGTATTTTGATTCACAATCTGTAAAAGTCACGTACCTACCGATGGATGACGAAGTAGCTCCTTCAAAATTGCCCCAAGCTCGGCTCCCATGGAATATTTGAGATAAAATGAGCCAAAACCGGTTTTAGCAATCTTATACACTTCCAAGACAACCTTCATCGCGTACGCGGAAATCCCATCGCGTTCACGTTCCGTGTTTGCGAAGCACGTCCTGCTTCAGCTCCCAAACTCCTCTACGTGAACGCGAAGCTTTACCAGCCTGCTCATCGCGAACGCATTTTCCCTTCCGCAAACGTGAGACCAAGTCAGCCACTAGGCCAGCTTCTTCATCGCGAACGCGAACATTGAATCGCGAGCGCGGAGCCTTGCCCCCCCCCCTACACCTTCACGAACGCGTGAGAACAGCCTCGAACGCAAAGCACAAAAATCCTGCAGCCAAGATCCTACTTCACGAACGTGATAACCCCTATGCGTTCCTGATGAACAACACCAGAACCAGCAACAACAGCAGCAAAACATGGAGAAATGACCCGAAACCATCCTGAAACACACCTGAGGCCCCCGAGACCCCATCCAATCACATTAACAAGTCCCAATAGCGTATCCGAACTTATCTAAAGGCTCGATACACCACAAATAACATCAAAATTATGAATCGATGATCAAAATCCTTCTTTCAACTTTCAATTATTCAAACTTCCGCGAACCTGTCTGAATCATACCTAAACATCCTAGAATGAGGCCAAACTTTACGGACAAGTTCACAAATCATAATACGAACCTGTTCCATGGCTTCAAACCCACGAACACTGATAACACCAAAACACATTTCAAATCGATCTTAGGAAATTCTTAAACTTTCAAAATGCCAACTTTCCATAACAAGCGCTGAAATGCTCCCAGACCACCCGATACTCGACCCGAACATACGTCCAAGTCCGAAATCATCGTATGAACGTATTGGATCCTTCAAATCTCGATTCTGAGGTCGTTTACTCATAAGTCAAACCTTGGTCAACTCTTCCAACTTAAAGCTTCTGAATGGAGAATTTTCCATTCGAATCAAACTCCGAACTTCCCGAATTTCAATTTCGACTACGCGTACAAGTCATAAAACATGAAGTGAAGCTATAGAAGGCCTCAGACTGCCGAATGCCGCGCTAGAGCTCAAAACAACCGCTCGGGTCGTTACATTCCCCCCACTTAAACATACATTCGTCCTCGAACGTGCCGAGAACTATTCCGGAGTTGCCCAGAATTGTTGATTAACACCCCGTGCACCTACCCGTGCGGCCGCAACACATTTTAGCGCATTAGCTCGAGCCAGACTAAAGATCCTTCCTGCTACCTTAGCCCACAAGCCTTAGAATTAAATTCCAAGATCTGGAATTCTCTGTGAGACCTATTTCTAACATACGAACACTATATCACTCTCAACACGCTGTACCAAATATGATCATGCACCTATGCTAAAACCGCACAATGCACTGCATTATTCGTATGCCCATAATAACATCCTCCAATTATAGAAGATGCAAATTCAATAACCTGATGCATGTAGTATACCTCATAACGTGCATAAGCCTTTATCCACCTTCGCGATACCGCAACGACGAAAACGACCCGTAGAAGCTCATAACAACCTGCCAAATCAATAAATTAAGGGGTCTCTTCGCTTGACAAAAAACATTGCCTCATTCTGAATCGAACAATGACATTTTCTTTTTAATATAACTTACATAAATATGATCACACTAATCTCAAGTCCAATAACCTCGTCTCGCGTAGTACAAGGTACTCGGGCAATAAGCCACCTCAAACACCGTCTGAAATCTCATATGATGCCATCAATGTGCCAACAAGCTACAACTCGAATATGACCCATAAGTAAGAACAAACTCTGGCCAATAACTATCCAGCTCGCGTAACGAATAAAGCGGCCAAACAAATGCTACGAACCTATCTCGGAGATGAGAAACAAGGCACATAAAATAAGTATAAAGAACTGTACTCAACATCTCACTGTTGCGGCGTGCAACTCGATCCAAACATCATGTCCGTGGCGGCATGCCACCCGATCCACACATGACAATCAATAAGGAATTATCCATCAAGCCATAATGCTCATACCCTCGAAATGCCCGAGTATTGACTACAAGCACGATAGGTGCATAAATAAAAACCTGGGGAGAGGAATAGTGTCATGCGCTACAAAAACCCAAGCACAACTAAGGTGCAATAAATGACCTGCATCTCAAGGGCCATCTTGCTCATATAACACCACAAGCTACACGGGATCATAACACATGTGCGGATGATCCATCTCACAACCCACATGGCACAATAGAGTATTACATAGAATAGCTAATGACAAGAATAACATCTAATGCCCGAAGACTCCTTCATAAGCAATGCTATGCTGAATGAACACATCCCACCTGATGTAGAGAATACATTCACATAAGACCCACCAATGGACCTAAACCGATTCCAATAATCCTATACTGGGCCAATAACCTTTCAAGAATCCATAATGGCTCTATTCATGACACACACGAGCAGCCAAATCCAGAATAAACTTCCACAGTCCACAAACCAAGGAATAGAGCGTCCCTCAGACATAAATTCTCCAATCAGTGACAATACCAGAATCTTCATACCTGATTTGATCTAAACCACTTAAATAACCAGCACATCGCACTTACACAATCATCCCATGGAGGTTGCTCCCATAACCTACCGCACCAGGTAGAAAAATCAACACCTCCATGGCCATCAACCTTACTATTTATGTAATGCCAATTAAGAATCCACAAACCAATGCGCGATGCCTCTACCACAAAACATTGTTCTCACATGACATTAAGATAATGCCATCTTATTTTGAACATTAGAATTCTTCCCCTACTCCTCCGAGCTCGTGACATTCTTATCAACACCGACCCACAACCCTTATCCTCAACTTCCAATTTCCATACCACTCACTGCACCTATCACGCTGTTATGTGAGAGTACACAAGTTTCATCATAGCCCTTGAACTAGTAGTAGAATAAACACTTCATTGGATATAGCCCTTTAACTTAACACATTTCAAAAGGATAACTGCAACACGAAACCGAATTCCCATAACCGCATAAAATGCAAACCCCAAGTCATAGTCTAATCCGCCATAACTTGTTCGGGATCTATTTACACATAACAAGACCATCAGAATCAAAGACCTCCCAAATCAGTCAAATTATGGTGACAGTCAAGCCCTCACGTACAACCACGAGTCACCTGTATAACTTAACACGCCTAAGGAATTGATCATTTCTACAACCATGCCAATTCAAACCATTACGAACTAACTCAACTTCTTCCAATTCACTCTTGACTTACCTTTGAAATAATAGTTCTATTCAAACACTTAACGGACCCCAAACTACACTCATCCTGAGTGACCCAAATCATGAGAGCACATCGTCTCAACACCCATCAACCATCTCATACCTTCCTCATGCACTTAATAGTATCTCCAACTGGTACACCCATTATGAAAGTTCTTTTACGCATCTGAAGTTGTTTCCTTCCATCTCTCTAACATCGTACCGTAGACCCCCGGTGCTAACATAGAAACACTCCAATTCCATTTCATAATCCACCGCAAAAACTCAATCATTAACCATATAAAAGACCAAAAATCCTTAGAGACCGCACTTTAATTCTTGAACCCACTCGAACCATTGTTGAGAGTCACCCACTCTGACCTTGTCCCGAATATAACCAACTCCAATGCTCTGTTAGCACATGAACACTCCCAAGGAAGAAACCTGATGAATTCTTTTCCTTGTACACCACATGCACAAGAAGCATAAACTTTGAGTCATACCAAAACCTGCACATGAATTGATAAGGCAAAATGTAGCACACATTCCTCAAGTTCATTGCCCGAAGTACCCCTGAGGTTTTCTTTTCTTGGTCATAATATCGACCAATGCACCAATAACCATAAATTGCAAAGGCACACAACCACGTGACCTATTCGTTGACGGTGTGCTCTCCCACTTGCTTTAAGCTACAATAACATAAATCGAGAACTCACAATGACTTCTCCTTCTCAATTATCATGATGTCGCACCGTTAAGCTACCCATATGAGATATCCCACCTGTGGAATTCTATATCGACATCTTCCAATGACGTTGCTCTGGGTATAACTACCATGAAATCAGCAAAATCCTCCTTAGCTCATGCTCATCCATCGACTCTAGGAGTCTGTTCATTCCCCATTACCATCAACTGAAGGTCCAACTGTACGTTCCAGAAATTGAAGTCATGTTGCATCCCCAAATGACAATCAAGCTTTCACACCCCCCTTAATTCCAAGCAAACTCCTTTCCGTCATATTCAAACTCCCTCAATACAGTCGCAACCATCCCAAATAAAATTCATAGACTTAGTCGTTGTCCACCATGATCCAAAACTGCTCTAAACTTTCTCAAATCATGTGGCTATCCTACCACAGAATCCATACGCTACTTTGCCATGCCCACTTTGGTTAAACCATCTCCTTAAGCAACTAGACGGCCTCTGTTGCTCATACTTGACCTACTAGCAATTCAACCTCAAGCGACTCCTCCCACCATGTCCTTCCTCCTCCGTTGCTGCCAAAATGCTGCATAAAATAATAATCCATCTGTGTAGCACCCGTACGAATATATTGCCACCAACTCTGAGCCTTCATGAACATCGTCTCTCTTGAGCCATCAACATTAGAAACACTGATTCGACAACATCTGCCATCTCTGATAACCGCTACTTAGGAACCATTCCACAACATCCTGCCCCAAAAACAAATCAAAGGAGACAATAACACCAATGATCCTAAATGTGTTCCAACAAGGACGACGTCACCACATCACAAAATGAGAATGCCACCAAGTTCAAAAATATCAAGCCTCGCTACCCCGTCAACCAAGTTCTGATTATCCATAGTCCCATTGCCTTTCCTCCACTGGAATTAAATGCCGAACCTCTAAACCATGAACCAAGAAATCTTCCTTTCGAGTCATTCACTGTCCTGACACATAAATAAGCACTCCACTATTTACACCAACACTATGCGATAACAATGCATGAACATCATAATACATTATGCATAGCTGCAAAACCATAGGCAACACTATCATTGTGTCGAAATGACAGAACACCCCTCCACAAGGCGA
This sequence comes from Nicotiana obtusifolia, assembly GCA_002018475.1. Lineage (NCBI taxonomy): Eukaryota > Viridiplantae > Streptophyta > Magnoliopsida > Solanales > Solanaceae > Nicotiana > Nicotiana obtusifolia. Next base: position 55,117 of record MCJB01034516.1, on the reverse strand, counting down.
CGATAATAACCCGCCCGAACATGTGGAGAGAAACATCCTGCACCATATCTGCAGTGCCACTACAACTTTTCGACGCCCATATGATAACAAGAGGTCAACATCGTATAGGAATGAATTGGAAGGAAATGAAGGCATAAGCTCCAATAGAATCAAATCGCACGATGAGGAATCAAGAAGGGAAGTGCTCCTAATGTAGCCTCTCGAAGATAAGTACAGACGTCTCTATATTGATCCACAAGACTCTACAAGACTTGCTCATGACTCGTGAGACATAACTGAACCTAGACCTCTGATACCAAGCTGTCATGACCCAAAATCCACTATAGTCGTGATGGCAGCCAACGTTGCGTTAGGCAAGCCAACGGTGAACTATCACATTAATTGCTCATTTTATTACTTTTGTAATCATAAATTTTATTAAGTAAAGAAAGTTACGAATTTAAAATCACGGGTGCATACATAATTAGTATGTCATAAGAATAAGAGGTGATAATAATATGCAAATCCGTCCAAAACAACTAGAATATCCCAAAACCAATGTCACAAGTGCTTGAGCATTTATTAAGGAGTACAATAATAATACAACATCCGTCCGAAATGTAAATTAGATAGGATAAAGTAAATAATACGATAAGACTATGTGGGCTGCGATACATAGCTTGGAATGCAGCTCACCATAAAGTCTCCTTAACAGATGTGCCTACGCACCAAGATGACCATCAAATGAACCCGTCAGATCCTGCGCATTTAGTGCAGAAGTGCAATATGAGTACGTAAATCAATCCGTACCCAGTAAGTATCTGGCCTCAACCTGGAGAAGTAGTGATTAGGGGTCGACATCGAGACTTACTAGTGGTCCAATAACCGGTATGATAAATGATAAACATATATGAAGCACAATAGTAGTAATAAGGTAAAATAGTAACTAGCATAATCCTTCAACATTTCTTTTGACGATATAAATCTCTCAAATCTCCTATGCTATCTCCACAGGTTAAAAATATCAAATGCAATTTCAAACGAATAAGGAATACCATATAAATGGCAGGCCTTAATAAAAGGGGAATCTCATGAATCTCATCCACAGTGGTGTGTACACTACCGAGTGTCGACTGCTGCGAACCAGAGATGCATATCAATATACTGCAGAGGTGTTCAGCCCAATTCACAGGAAAGGAAGAAACTTATCGAACTACGAGCTACGTGTGTACAACACAGGAACGGGAGCATAAAGAAAACATGACTTTTACCGTTTATCAAATATCTCGCCAGGCAACTCAAGGCTATAAAGCTCGGCCTAATATATTCCCAAATCAATTTCAAATATAAATTCACTTAATTAAGTTAGCAAAATGAGTTCAAATAATTCAAATATTACATGATAAAGTCCTAAGTCTACATGACATATACATGCTTTTAGCTATGTACGGACTATCGTCACCTCATGCATACATAGGATCCACAACTAGTAGCACATAACACTTTTAATGCATACGGGGTAGTTTCCCTCTCACAAAGTTAGAAGGAGACTTACCTCGCTCCGAAATTCCAATAACCGGCTCCAAAGCCTCACTAACTCCTCAATTCAAAGCCAAACGATCCGAAACTAGTCAAACAACATGCAAACCAATAAAAATATACTCCAATACTCATAATTAATTAATTTATAACAATTGCCCACTGCGCTCGAAAAATTAACGAAGTCAACCCTCAGGCCCACATGTCCGGATTTTGAAAATTTTTGAAGATAAACATTACCCATAACACCTCAAACTCAAATATATAATTTATCCTTAATTTCATGTCCAATTTCATGGTCAAAATCGAAAAATATAAATTCTAGGTTTTCTTCAAAATCTCACAATTTTTACTAATTTCTATGTTCAAATCCATGTATGATTCATGTATATTTCATTTATTTAATTCAGAATGTGTAGAAGTCACTTACCTAGTGATGGTGACAAAGAAGCTCCTTCAAAATCACCCCAAGCTCGGCTCCCATGGAAAGATAAAATGAGCCAAAACCTGTTTTTGCATTCTAATTCACTGCCCCGTACCTTCATGGCGAAGGCAGAAATATCCTTGCGTTCGCGAAACACATCCAGCTTTAGCTCCCAAACTCCTGCATGTGAACGCGAAGCTTTACCAGCTTGCCCATCGCGAAAGTGTCTGCCCTTCTGTGAACGCGAAGACCAAGTCAGCCACCAAGCCAGCTTCTTCCTCGCCAACGCGAACATTGAATCGCGAACGCGGAGCCTTGCCCCCCAAACCTTTGCGAACAAAAAGCACAAAAATCCAGAAGCCAAGATCCTTCTTCGTGAACGCGATGAAAAACATAAGAACCAGCAACAACAGCAACAAACCATGGAGAAATGACCCGAAACCATCTCGAAACACATCCGAGGCCCTCGGACTCCGTCCAATCACGCCAACAAGTCCAAATACCTTACTCAAATTTATCCGAAGGCTTGAAATGTCACGAATAACATCAAAATTATGAATTGATGATCAAAATTGTTCTTTTAACTTTCAGACATTCAAACTTCGACGAATGCGTCCGAATCATACCTAAACTTTCTGGAATGACGCCAAACTTTACGTACTAGTCACAAATCATAACATGAACCTCTTCCAAGGATCATAACCCCAAACGGACATCGTAACACCAAAATCTACTTCAAATCAAACTTAGGAAATTCTTAAACTTTCAAAATGCCAACCTTCCATAACAAGCGCTGAAATGCTCCCGAACCACCCGATATTCGACTCGAACATACGCCCAAGTCCGAAATCATTGTACGAATCTAATCAAACCTTCAAATCTTGATTTTGAGGTCATATACTCAAAATTTGAACCTTGATTAACTCTTCCAACTTAAGCCTTTCGAATTAAGAATTTTCCATCCGAATCAACTCCGAACTTTCCGAAATTCAATTATGACTACGCGTACAAGTCATAAAACATGAAGTGAAGCTACTCAAGGCCTTAGACCACTGAACGGCGCGCTAGATCTCAAAACAACCGGGTGGGTCGTTACAATGCCAAGGTTGGCGAATGTGCAAAAGTGAGGATGTCAAAAGTGAAGCGATTTTAGAGTTGGAGCACATTGGATCTCATTCTAACCATTTTTCAATATTGTTTTTTGTTGGTGACACGATAATTGATCCACCCGAGCCTTTATAGGAGTCAATAGATGAGGAACAAAGTGTATATATTCAGAAATTTGCGATGCCAAGGAGATAAAATAACATCCCTCACTTAAAGGTCAAGAAGTGCAAGATGCGATATTAATAGTTGGTTCTTTTGTATTCTTACCACCACCACCAGGAACATGATCAAAAAATGGATGCAAAATTTGAGGCTCAATTCATCTCTTCAAAGTGGAAAGAAAAGTGTGAAAGTGTTGGCGTCAAGCCGCGACATTAAATAAAGCGCTTGTTGGGAGGCAACCCAGCTTGTATTTTTTTTATTGTATTTCTATAGTGTCACATTTTCTTTTTATGTTGCAGATCAGGAGGAGTCGGAGTACCCAAAGTTGGAGCTGAGGAGCATGTTTGAGCTTAAGTGTGTAGTCGTCCTGGCCTTTAATATTGAGGATCATGTACTAGCTAGGCCCTAGAGCGTCTCACAGAATATTTCTTATCCTTGTTTCAATATTTTTCTCTGTGATCATGCATCGAGGGCTATACATGTCATAAGTGTGGGGTGGGAGAATTACTTTATAAGTGTAATTGTATAGCATTTTTTTCTCTTATAACCTATAATTAGTGGTAGTTTAGTTTAGAGTAGTAAAGATTTATTCCCAAAAAAAAATGAAAATATAGTAAAATAAAAAAAAAGTTTAAAAAAAAGCCAGAACGTTTCTCGATGATGGATCTCTTGGACAATTTTCTTGAGGGATTAAGGTACGATTAAAAATACCAAAAAGATTTTCTTTCATATTTTTTAGGATAGGTAGGTAGTATCCTTTGATTGTTTTGGGTGACGGTTCTTTTCCAAGGGTGTAGCTTGAACCAGTTATTTTATTTTATCTTTTTATGAGTAGGATAGGAAGGAAAACTAAGTTGCTCTAGATACCTATTGACATGTTTGGGGCTGGCACATTAGGCTATGGCATGCGCTCTGTCCTCCAATTATATTTGATATAAATTGTGATGCCTAAGTGAAACAAATAGCCTATTCTGTGACTCCTTTTCTCAGTTGCTTGACTTATATATCGCCTAGCGCATTATTGCTTAAAACTTTCAACTATATGTGTTTGCTTGGCATGAGAGTTGAACATAACTGTCTGGAATAAATCATGTGCAATGTGTGTGTGAGGATTTATGATATTCTGTGCTTTCCTTTGTAGTCTAGAACTTGCCCTGTGCGTTAATATAAGCGAAATCTTTAAGTTGTGCTAGTCTAGGAGATGACGTAGGCAGTTCTTTGCTTGATCATAAATATTCTTGTCACTTACAAATAAAATTTTCCCGTTGCTAGCTCCTTTGAGCCTATAGACCTTTTCCTTGGCACTCACATTACAAGTCGTATCCCTAAATTTGTTCTTAACTTAAGCTTGTTGAACCTTTACCTCTGAAGGCACTTAGTCACTAAAAGAAGTAAGGTGAGAGATTGAGAAATAAATTTCGAGTGTAACCATGGAAGGGCCCATAATGTGCACTAAAGTTGTAAAAAATACCACTAGCCAATGAACCTTAATGTATGGAGTTTGTGCAGAAAAAAAAAGAGGAAAGAAAAAATTGAAAGAAAAAGAAATACACAAATAATGTTGATAGTCAAAAAGAAGAAAAACACACGCCTCCTAATCTTAATAATTCATGCTAGTGGGGATGTAGAAGTGCTTAATTGAAAAAAGGGCTATGTTGTGTAGGATTTGTGACGAGTGCATTAGTTGATAAGAAAACGTGCTCGATTCTTGAGTGTAGTCTATTAAAGGGCTTAGGAGGGTTAGTCACTATTTCTATATGTATCCTACCCGTCCCATAGCCTATATTACAACCCATAAAGTCCTATTTGATCCTAGACTTCGCTGGCTTAGATTAGTAGATATGTACAATACGGTCAAGCTTATTTTACGATCATGTGTTGCACATATATTTCTTTGTGAGAGTTAGCGGATTTTGTTCAATTGTGTGATGTCCTTAATTTATGTTCAAAGTTATATTTGAATGTGTGCACCATTTTTATATTCACTCTTTTATTGTTGGTGAGAGCACATGATCTCATGACAGTTTGGTGATGTTGTGAAATCTTCTTGTTGGGTGAGTGCGCGAGTTAAGGGTGCTTAATGGTAGCGAGTCGGTAGAGTGAGTATGGATAGGTTGTTTGAATTGGTTGAATTGAGATGATTACACTTGGGCAAGTTTAAAACGGAAAGAATGTGAATTTCATATGTTCATAGTTGATTGCTGGTATCGACCATAGTCAAAGGTACAGTGCATGATTGAAAAATTGAATTGGTCCTCCATAATTGATGTGTACGTTGTTGGGGTGAAGTTTATAGTTCCATTGCTCGAGGGAAAACAAGAGTCTAAGTGTGGGGTGTTGATATTCAGCTTACAGTTTGTATATTTATATGCATATTGCCTCGCAATTTACTCGTAGTTTGAGGAATTTGCATGTGGAATGTACTGCTTTATTCTAATTCGTGATAGTTTTATGTGTGGAGTCACCCGGAGGTAATATGGAACAAAAGTGCACGAATTGAAGAAAAAAGAGAAAAAAAAGAAGAAAACCGGATAGTGTAGCGCCCAGGGTAGCGTGGGCCGCTACTTATGGCACAATTTACAGATGCAAATACTTTCTAGCGCCAAGGCTAGCACCCCATGCTACCCTAGGTGCTGGGTGACGGGTTTCACTCCTATTTCGTCAGGGACAAGGTTATTTCGTGCCTACATGCTCCCAACTCGTATAAAAAGACATCTAAACATATTTTTGGGAGGAGAATACGCCACTTTGAAGGAGAATTCACCTTGGGGACACGTTGGAGCAAGATTTCTGCTAGTTTTTCTTCTCTTCTCTTCCTTTAATCTCATAAGTTACTAGTTCAAGAGTTGTGGGTGGTACATGAACGTTGTGGTTTGAAGCTTATATTGTTCTTATTAATTTATCATATTAGTTTATTTATTCAGTCTTACACTTAATTATTTGATTGCTTGATCACCAATTGAATACTATCTACGAATCTAGGATTGAACTCGGGAGATGGAATTCTAGATTGCATAAAAGATTGAGTAGAGCGTGATCTTGAACTTGAGCATCGGGAACTAATTTGTGGTTAGGATAGGAATATACCTAATCGCCTTGCTTGATTATTATACAAGTATTACTAATGCATTCTTGTTAATCCTAATTCCATAGGAATATAGGTGTTAGGTTAGCTTGAATGGGCGAGTTATACTTCGGGAGAATACTATGAGTAATACTAACATTGTCAATCAATAAACCAGATAAATTAATTAGTCAATTTAAGTGGAAGACTCAACGGGATTGTTAGCTATCCCATAGCTATAGAATATTGGCTCCCATCGAATTCGTGTCTAATTTTGCCAATTTGTTTCCTTTAATCTCGTAGTTTGTTGCACTAGATTAGTATTAGTTAAATATTCATACGTTAGGATTTGCTTGAATAGATTAATTGTTTGGTATTAATTTAGTTGATAGTTAATCACAAGTCCCTGTGGGTACGATATCTGGACTTACAATCATATATTACTTGTACGACCACGTATACTTGGGTGTGCGTTTGGGAGCGACATCAACTCCCGGTCAAACTTATGAACATTCCAAACCTTCAAACAGCCAACTTTCGCCAGTTAGCGCCAAAACCTTCTAGAAACATCCAAATATAAATCCGAGCATATGCCCAAGTCCAAAATAACCATCCAGACATACTGGAACTATCAAAATTCTGATCCCAGGTCAAATACACAAAAGTCAAACTTGGTTAACTCTTCCAACTTAAAGCTTCTAAATGAGAATCATTCTCCCAAATCATGTCCAAATCACCCGGAAACCAAAACCGATGATACACGCAAGTCATAATACATCACACAAAACCACTCATGACCTCAAACCACCGAACGAAGTGCAAATGCTCAATATGACCGATCGGGTCGTTATATTCTCCCCTACTTAAAATACGTTCGTCCTCAAATGTGCCAAGAGTCGTTCCAAAGCAATCAAGTCGCTGTGTTAACTCACCATGCATATACCCATGGGTGATACCACATCACCCCAAGCTATTTAAGCCTTAACTAAGAATCGTTACTTCAACCTTAGCCCATAAACCTTGGAATCAAATCTCCGATGTCCGGAATCCATTACATGACCCGATCCTCACATATATACACTGTTTAAGTCTGAGAAAATTGTACCATGCCATAACCATAACTCAAGACATAATCACATGATATACCGCATAACTCAGATGCTCATAATCTTCTAGCCACAATAGCAGCTCAATAACAATTTTGGTACCAGTAGTAAGCCTCATAACAACTAAAACCTTGTTCTAAATCTTCGTACACTGCTGATGATGAAGAAGCACATAGAACTCATAACCACCCATCAAATCAACAAGTCGTGGGGCTTTCTCACCCGATAAGAACCATAGCCCAATTTTCTAGGCTGAGTAGTAACATTATTCTTCCAAACTTACCGTAATCAAATCCGATAGCACCCATTTCTAGGTCCAATGACCTTATCTCATCAAATACAAGTTGCCTACTTATATGCACCACCCATACAACCCCAAGCCACAAATCGTGCAACCAGTGCACCCATAAGCAACAACTTAAATGTATCAAAAAATAGAAAATGACTCAAATGAGAGAATCATTCCGCAAGCTCAATAGGTACCACCACAAGAACATCGGTATAAACGCATCACAAAGGGAGAACAAAGACTCACAATATTAATCCAAAGGATCATAACCCAACATAACTCCGCTGTGTTGCGTGACCTAATCCAAACACCCGTCCACATGAAGTACCTTGAGTCCTAATGCTCAAAATCAACAACCACACGCAAATCAACATCAAGTGCATGAAGTGCATGACCATAACCATGGAGAAATAAATAGCACAATATACTACAACCCAAAAAGACCATAACCAAGGCGAAATCAACCATCCAACATCCCAAGCACCATCTCGCTCGAATTTTGCTACAAGGCCTAAATATAACTATCATTTGTGAAAATAACCAACATATCACAACCCACTGTACCATAGAAGAGTAACACATAGAACATATTAGAACACGAACAAGCTCAACCTTAATTGAATGACACACCCCTTAACAATAACAGTGCTAAGTCAACAAATCCGACCCGATGTAGAATACACATCCTCATTAGGCTAACCAGTGGCGTCCAAATCGATTCTGATCCTTCTGAAATGAGTAGATAACCTTTCCAAAGATCCACTATAACCTATCCACAACACACCATCAGCTGGCTAACTTGGCCACATCTTTGCAGTCTGTAACCAAGAAACAATCTGCCTCTAAGACTCCCAATATCATAATCATGAGAATACAAAAATCTCCATATTCGATCCAACTCAACCACTCAAGTGACTGACATATCCTTCATCCATAATCATTCCACGAGAAATGTTTCCTTAGTTCTTTTGTTCCATATAGCAAAATCTAAACGTCGGCAGTCAATCAACCAGGAGATTACCGTAATGCCATTCACGCATTCGCAAGTCAAAACACAATGCTCCTTCTGAAATTTACAGTCTTCTTAGTTGATACCAGAGAGTTCCAACATTCTTCAAAATATCTGAAACTTTCCATGCTATCTAGAACGCATGACCTTCCTTTAGAAACTAAACCGTAAACTTGCACCTACAAATCTCAATCCCACACGACACACCGCCTCTAACATACCATCATACGAAAGCACGTGAATCCCATTATCAACTCTGAGTCACAAGCAAGATACATACTCAATCAGCCAGAAGCTTCTACTGTATCCTATCCAAGAGATAATCACACCTCGCAACAAACTCCCCCATGCTCGTAGAGGACATCCATCTCAAGCCGTGATAGAAATCATTGAGAACTCTACGAAACCCATTTTCATATAACCAAGCCATCATAACTGAATTCCTCTAACTCAACCAAGTCACGCAGGATGCCAAGCCCAAGAGTATTGCCACAAAACACTTGTAGAGACTCACTACATCTTAACAACTAAAAGAACAGATTATATCCATTACCATGCTGATCCAATATGCCACCAAGCTGTCCTATTTCTCAGAATTCTTTATAAATTGCCTTCAAGTTAACACTGCTCCTTGCCAGTACACTACGATCCTTAGCTCAAAACTCACTACAAAAGATCCTAACATGAAACCATGTTTCATTGAAGACCATAAGCTACTAAATTCCCTCATAAGCACCCAAACTACTGCATCCGAGATACCCACATTGAAGAGACCTTATGAATCTAGAGTTGTTCCCTTTTAACATCTCTGATACTTAAATGTGGAATCCATAACGACACAAAAATACCGCGAATCTAGACACCATCCCAATACAAATCTCAGATCTTAGCCATGTACAAAAATCCGGGAAAAGTCCTCAAACACTACATATAACTGTAGAATTATTGGAAATTTCTTGAGAGTCATCCACTTTGCTCTAGTCTCTAATGTACCGCCAAAACGAGCCCAACGACCTGCGCTCTGTTAGCACACCAATAGTTAAAGAAGTAACCCCACCTTGATGAAGCCGAGTAAATCCTTACTCCATGCACATTATATCCATCACGAATAACAAACCCAATTGATCCTATGATTTTTATTCCCATAATGTGTAATATATCATGTATCAAGAAAATTCCTTACTCGAGTCATTCTCGAACTTATCCTCTACAATTCATAACTGATCCACAATTGCACCTCAGACCGAAACAAATACAACACATAACTATGCAATCTGATCATTGATAACAGACTCCTCCACTTAGCTCAAAGCCATAAAACACAACATCCGATAACACACACTACCTTTACTCCACAACTGCCATGATCCCGCATGTAATTAAACTAAATCCTTCACAAGCTCATGTAACACAAATCATAAAATACCTCAAATCATCTTCTAAGCTCACATTCATCCTCGTGATAGTCAATTCAACTTCCTCAAGCGATTCAAACTAATTGCAACATATATAACCCACTGGTAGAAAGAAAATCTCCACATAATCATCATAAGAATCACACAACATTAGTACACACCGTAGGAGATAACCAACCTGCTTAGCCTCAACTTGGCCTCTCTCTACATCCTTTCATGGCCACAACCATTATGTAATCACTTAATCTTCTCGAGTCTGAACTCGTCAACAAGACATAAGGGTCTACTTCACCCCATAATTGAACAACATGAAAGAGTCTCACCACACTCGCATCCTAAGACTGTACAACACATCAAGACATAAATCAAGCATCCATAGTCCTCATATCCCAATTGAAATTCTTCTCGTCACATCCAAACCACCTAAGCACATCTCATAGTCATATAATACTCATCATATAATTAGCAAACCACTCACTGAGCCGCCAGTCCCACTTCTAGGTACACTACCGGACATAGAAGTCAAAAAGCACATACTCGCACAATGGAAACCACTGAGCTCAAGCTGCGGCCAAAACCCAATCTCAAGTCCTCCCGACTGGCCCAACTCCAAAACATAAAAAACAGATCTTGCACTTCATCTATGGAAGCACATCTCGTCAATGCACAAATAATACCGAGCGCTCATATAATAGATGAGTGAGTGGAAGGAATTTCAAGAGATACGCTTCAAGCTAAATCAATGTTGCACAATAAGGAAAGAGATATGGGAAATTTTCCTACAAGCCTTGTAGTCTCTCGAAGATAGGTATGGACCATATCATACCGATCTACAAGACTCTACTAGACAATTTCTCATGACTCATATAACCTATGAACTAGAGCTCTGATACCACCTTGTCACGATCCAAAATCCACTAGTCGTGATGGCACTTAACCCAACCTTCTAGGTAAGCCAACTAACAGTCAACACAATCGAATTGAGAATAATAAGGGAACAATAAACGAAACAACTAAAACTTTATACAATAACCCAAGGAATGGTAGTACAAGTCATGAGCCACTAAGACTTTAGATTTAAAAAGCTGGTATGAAATAATATTTTCAACATATGTTTGAAATATACATAAAAAATTACAACTTTTAAACTACCAAGGACAAGTGATAGCCATGTCCGAAAATTAGGTACGCTTCCAATGCTAGCTCCCGCCAGATGCAGCAACATCGGCTCCAAGATTTGCACGCAAGGTGCAGAAGTGTAGTGCGAGTACAACTGACCCCATGTACTCAATAAGTATCATAACTAACCTGCCCGAGGTATTAAAAGCAATAATTATAAATGACAATCGTTGTCGCTGTATAGTTCACAAATTCAACAAGTGTAGAACAAATATATGATCAAATCAAGAAAATCTCAGGTAAACCATCTTGGTACTCATAATTCTTTGTATTTAAGTGTTCTGATCAGTCAATAATCCAACATAAAAGGAAGATATGCAAGTAAATAAGGTAAACAATGAAGGAAATTGCAAGTAAATATGGAATGTAATAACCAGATAGCAGTCTGTTGCGGCGTGCAACCCGAACAAAATAACATTAAGCCAATAAGGCTTGTAGAGATGCAACCCGATCCTAATAAGAGTAACCGGCTCTTCTAGAGCTCCCATCAAGTAGAAACCCGTCGGTTTCTTACAATCCACATGTACACCATCAAAAGAGCAACATGAGAGGGTGACTCTAGGGGGATGGATCCTTATCCACACGCAAGCACTGACAATTCAATGTGCTACTAGCCTGGCATGGTCAAAGGCTCAATATCATAATCTTCCCGGCATAGTCACAATATCATAACCCCCCTGGCATGGTCAAAGGCTCGGATCCGCTCGGCGTGGTCACATGCTATATCATAATCCGCCTGGCGTGATCTCAGGCTATATCACAATCTGCCCGGCGTGGTCAAAGTCATAACGACACAATCCCTCCTACCGTGGTCACAAGCATAATCACATAATCCATCCAACGTGGTCACACGCATAACTACACAATCCGCCCGCGCGTGGTCACAGGAATCCAGTCAAAATCCTATCACACAAAATTAATTCTACAAGAATACATGTATATAATGAATGATTATCAAATTTCATGCTCCTGGATTGTGACATGCTAAAGTGTAGGCTTGTGCAAAGTGTGCAATCATAGCTCAAATACGCAACTTCATCATGGAAATATCAATTATCAAGTTCATTCAGGGAATTAACCTCTATGTACTACCCAAATATTGATTAAATAGTTCACAACAAGGTTACAAGTATGAGAAACATCATAGCTTAAAGCTTAACGGTAAATTCTAGGCATATTGTAGCCTAAGTACTACCCCGAACATGGATTAATACCCCGAAGCTTGCACATGGGCTCAAACCCCACACATATGTGCACCCATAGCACGTAACTATCACAAATCATTCAGGAAACTAGTGCCTCAATCAAGTTTAGATAAGATACTTACCTCAAACATGCCTAAACAAATACCGAGCAAGCCAAACACCACTCTAGAAATTTCATTCCGCGCGTATCAACTTTCGAACAGCTCAAAACTAGCAAAAATCAACTCAAAGACATCAAATATTGCCTTAGAAAATTAACCCAAGCGATAAATGTCGAATCTTTAATCAAATACTAAAAGTCAAGCAAAATGTAAAACCCAGGCCCGCACCTCGGAACCCGGCAAAACTCAAAAATTCTGATGACCCATTCAATTACGAGTCTAGCCATACTAATTTCACTCAAATCCTACTCCGAATGGATATTCAAATCTCAAATATTCACTTTAGAAAAGTTTATAGAAAAACTCCCAATTTCTCTCATCAAATCTTTAATTAAGGTGTAATAATACATGAAAAAATAAAATATATAATCAAAACAAAGATAAAATTACTTAACCTCAAGATTTGGGTGTTTATCTCCTCCAAAATCGCCTTACTTGTGCTCCAAGAACTCAAAAAGTAAAGAAAATAAACTCAAAATCTTGAAAATTGATGTTTTAATGCATTGCCAGCGGTCATTCTTCGCGATCGCAGTCTCCAACCTCGCGATTACGATTCAAAAAAATTCCAGTATAATTTTCACCCTTCGCGATCATGGCCATGTCCCCGCAATAGCGATGAACAAATTCCAACAAGCCTTCCCAACTCTTCCAGACAGCCTCTATTATAATGGCCATAACGTTTTATAAAAAAAAAATCAAATGGCAAACGGTTTGGTATTCTGAAAATCAGACACAAAGGACTACAACTTTCATTTTTATATCATCTCCAAATTTCTTATAGATTGCAAGATATAAGCTTCCAAATTCAGTGATGTGACAACAGAAATTCTTCTACGCAATCGCGAATCACAAGGCCTAAATAGCAATTTGCTCTACGCGAACGCGACCCAAAGGTCCGCGATTACCATTCAAACCCTTTTAGATAAAGACCAACTAAAAAGAGCGAAGAAATGGTCTGAAACCACCCCAAAACTCACTCGAGCCTCTAGGGACCCTGTCCGAACATACCAACAAGTCTCAAAACATAACATGGACCTACTCGAGGCCTCAAATCACACATAATAATATCAAAACCACGAACCATCGATCAAGATCAATATCTTAAATGCATAAACTTTCAAACCAAGCGTCCGATTCAAGCCTCACTAATCCCGAATGAACCCAAATTTTACATACAAGTTCCAAATGACATATCAAACCTATTTGAGCTGCCAAAATAATAATTCAAACCTGATATAATCAAAATCAACACCCGGTTAAACTTATGAACATTCCAAACCTTCACCAATTCGCGCCAAAACCTTCTAGAATATCCAAATGAAAATTTGGGCATATGCCCAAGTCCAAAATCATCATGTGGACCTATTGAAACCATCAAAACTCTAATCCGAGGTCAAATACACAAAAGTCAAACTTGGTCAACTCTTCCAACTTAAAGCTTCTAAAATAATAATCATTTGGCCAAATCAATTCTGAATCACCCGAAAAATAAAATTGATAATATATGCAAGTCATAATATATCACACAAAGCTACTCATGACCTCAAACCAATGAATGAAGTACAAATGCTCAAAACAACCGGTCGGGTCGTTACAAGTAAACATCGAATTAATATAGAATAAGTGATAACTCAAAAAATACATAATAAGTATAAAATTAATGCCGACTAATCAACCTCCCAAGTTTTAGTCTCACAGAGTATATGAGCTACTAGGAATACAAAAATACAATGTCTACATGAACTACAATATTGTGTGTTACAATAAACAATAAAGAAAATAATGAAAGATGACTTTAGGGCCTGCGGTCGAGTGTGCAGCCCTACCTCGAGTCGTCTATTTAGTAACGGCTAAGCACCTCTCGGGACTCTACTGGTACCAGTGCCCAAATCTGCACAAGATGTACAGAAGTATAGATAAGTACAACCGATCTAATATACTCAATATGTATCGAGCGTAACTTCAACAAAGTAGTGACGAGTCTATAAAAAGACACTTACCGTATAAACCTATACAGTTAATAAGCAATAGAAATAGCAGCAATAATAATAATAATAATAATAATCATAATAATAATAATAATAATAATAATAATAATAATGAAAGGAAGAAAACAGTAAAAGAATGCAATAATAGAAGTAACGACCATGTTTCTCGAATCACACGACCAAACCCCTTTTCAATAGCTTAAATCAATTGGAAGAATCAATATCCATAATCAACATAGCTAAAGCCTACAAAGAAAGCAATATCACAAGTAACACTAACATTTCATAACACATACGTTGTGGCACACAATCTGATCCAACACATAAGAATATTATTGCGGCAGCAATCCGATCCCATGGCCATAATATTGTTGCAGCAAGCAACCTGGTCCTTGTCACAATATTATTGTGGCAGCAACCCGATCCAACATACAAATTTACATAGAAATATCCAACAACACAACCAATATGGCGATGTTCATAATAAACTATTGAGGAGGATAAACAAGCATAATTTATAAAGAAAAAAGGTGAATAGAAAAAAAGAGTAATGTAAGTCCCGTACCAAGCAAAGCTCACTCATATAACTCAATAAGAATCCAACAAGGTCATTAACACGCAAATTATCAAAAGGTCACATGGCCCAACACAAGGCATGAAACAAATATAGTATAAAACAAGTAAAGGCATGTACTAGTAAATCCATAAGTCAGGTAAATAGTGTATCAAGTAAAAATATGTGGCAAGTAAAAACATTTATCAAGTAGAGGCATATATCAAGTAAATGCATATAACAAGCAAGTAAAGGCATGGGACAAGTAAAATCATGCAATAAGTAAAGACATAAAAATAAGTAAAGGCATGTATTAAACTTGTCCTACCCGCATGCATTAATCCCATGACAACGCATATGCACTCGTCACTTTGCATATACGTTGTCCCCAACACATAGAACACGTAGCAAATAGACTAATCACATCCTAATTCTCTCTTCACGGTTAACCACGATACTTACCAAATCAACGATCCAACATAGCTTTTCCTTAAGCACAAGTTCCCAAACAACTCGAATCTAATCAAATAACACCTCAAATAAGTCACAACAAGCTTTAGAAACTATCCTAGCCATGATGGCGCCCAACGTGGCCATTAGGCAAGCCAACGGTGAAATAGCCATTTAATTATTTATTTTATTATTTTTAAAGTCATGAATTTCATTTAATAAAGAAACCAAGAGTAAAAAGAATGCTGATATAAAGCATAAATAAATCGTAAGAGTGAAGTAGTGATATTAACAGACAAAAATCATAAGTATCTACTTGAAATTACCAAAACCCAGTGTCAGAAGTGCACGAGCAATTTAGTAGAATATACAAAATCCCCCTACTGTCTAAAGTAAAAAAGACAAATAATAAATACAACAAGAGGAGGCTCTGGGTGCTGTAGAACGGAGATAGATATGGACATACTGGAGATAAATGTAGGAGGAATAAGGAAAGCAAGAGTGAAGTGGGGGGAAGTTACTAAGGGAGATGGCAAACTTATAATTGTTCAAGTGGATCCTAGCAATACTATTCAGATGGAGGGTACATCCAGGGGTGCCAATGAACCTGATCAAAGACCAAATCCTATTAAACATGTGCAGGACATGCGAAGGGACATAAGATATCATGATAGGGAATGGGCTCAACCATTAATGACAGAGAATGGAACTGGGGCTCAGGATGTATTCAAAAATATAGTAAAAATTAAGAATTCATTCTTGCCACTTGGAAAGCAGGAAGGTGAAAAGAATGTGGGGAGCGCAGGGAATGAAGGTGGACCATCATCTTTCCCAGTAGGGGGTGGTTAATATACTGAACTAGAATGTGAGAGGCCCGAATGGCCTCACCAAGCAGAAGGAAGTTAAACTCCTATGCAATGAGCTTGATGTTGGACTAACTGGTATTTTGAAACCTAAAATTAAGAGTAACAAGATTGATATAATAGCAACTAGAATGTTTGAAGGTTGGAAGTACTACACTAACTATTTATCTCATTACAATGGGAGAATTTGGTTGGTGTGGAAGGAGGAAGTATACAATATTGCTATAATTAGTGAAAATACTCAGGCTATAACCTGTAAGGTTAAACATATACTGTTAAAACTGGAATTTATGGCTACATTTGTGTATGCTCAAAATCAGAAGGAACAGAGAAAGGCACTCTGGGAATATTTGAATCAAGTTTCAGTAAGTATGAATAAACCATGGATAGTTTTGGGAGACTTCAACTTTGTGTTGCATGTAGCGGATAGACAAGGAGATAATCCTATTACTATAGCTTAAGTTTTGGATTTTCAAACATGTTTAGATATGAATGTACTGGTGGACCTTCCTAATTGGGG
>MCJB01034516.1:0-38092 GCA_002018475.1 Nicotiana obtusifolia | reverse complement strand
GAGGCAGGTCCTCTTATACATGGAACGATACACGGGAGAATGGTTGGGTGTTCTCTAGGATTAATTGTGTTAATAGGGAATTGATGGACAATATAGTGGATTGTCGATAAATGTTCTTACCTGGAGGGGTAGGTGATCACAGCCCTCTACAGGTCACAACCATGCAGCATACTTGCAGGATAAAGAAATCATTTAAGTATTATAATGTATGGAGTATTCATCCTCAATTTATATAAATAGTAGAGGAGGGGTGGAAGGAAAACATAGAAGGATGGAAGATGTTTCAAGTGGTGAAGAAACTAAAAGGTCTCAAATCTAAACTGCAGAAGTTGCAAAAAAGCAATTTCAATAACATAGTGAAAGAAGCAACGATGGATAGAGATAATTTGTTGAAGAGCCAAGAACCACTATAGTTGAATCCTTTGGATGTACATTTACATTAAGAGGAGAGGAGCTTGGGGGCAAAATTTAAGAGGTCTAACTATTAGGAAAAAATATTCCTTCAATAAAGGAGTAAAGCAACCTGGATATGATTGGGGGGTGATAACACTAGGTAATTTTATTCTGTGATCAAGCATAGGAAATTCGTTTGAAAAGTCACACAGTTGCAGGATAGTAATGGGAACATACAGGATGATGCAGCTGACCCATACACAAGGAAAGATGTTAAGGATGCACTAATGAGTATCAATGTGAACAAGAGCCCAGGGTCTGATGGGTCTGGGAGTGGTTTTTTCAAAAGTGCATGGAACATTATTGGTGATGAAGTGAGTGAAGTTGTGCTAGATTTCCTAGAAAATAGGAAGCTGTTAAAACAACTGAATGTTAAAATGATTAGTTTGATTCCGAAGGTGCCTAATCCTCTAAATGCTGGGCAGTTTAGGCCATTATCTTGCTGTAACACCATATAACAATGCATCTCTAAGATTCTATGTAAGTGAATAGAAGAGTATTACCATCACTGGTCAATGAATCATACGCAGCTTTTGTCCAAGGAAGATCATTGGTGCACAATGTATTGATTTGTCATGATCTCATGGGACAATGCACCAAGAAAACTACTCCAGGATGCTAAATGAAGATAGAATTGAATAAGGGTTATGATATGGTGCGCTGGGGAATTTATAGAGGAGATGCTGAAAAACTATGGATTTCCAAAAAGTTTCACTCAATTGGTAATGGCGTATGTCTCTTCTACATCTTTTTTCTATCTAAGTAAATAGGGAGGAATATGGTTACTTTGCTGTGAGAAAGGGATAGAGGAAAGGTGATCTGATGTCACACCTCCTGTTTGTAATGGTAATGGAATACTTGTCCTAAATTATGGGAAGAATGAGTTGATTACCAGATATTCAATTTCATCCTATGTGTATGAGACAAAAGCTTACTCATTTGATATTTGCTGACAGTCTCAAAATTTTTTGCAAGGGGAATATAAGCTCTGTTAACAGAGTTATGGAAGCATTAAAACATTTTTTAGAGGTAACTGCCTTGATAACAAATGTGGATAAATTTAATCTGTTTGTGGCTGGGGTGGATGCAGAAACTATGGAGAAAATAGTAGAGATGACTAGATTTGTAGTAGGAACATTCACAATAAGTTACTTAGGATTACCACTTTCTCATAAGAAGTGGAACAAGATGGAATGTCATCAAATGACTATGAAGATTACTGAGAAAATTAGAGCTTATTCTGCAAGAATCTATCTTATGTAGGCAAATTACAAGCCATAAACTTTGTATTGTTTTCACTACATAATTTCTGGGAGGAAGTATTCATACTCCCACAAAGTGTGTTAAAAGAGGTCGATAGAAAGTGTAAAGAGTTTCTATGAGGAAGTCTATAAACCAAAAGCACAAGGGGATTTGAATGTTAAAGGATGTAGGAACTAAAATATAGCAGCCGTGGGGAAATTGGTGTGGATGATAATGGAGAAAGTGGATAACCTATGGGTGAAGTGGGTGCATGGTATATATATTAACAATGGTATAAAGTTTTGGGAGCATCGGGCACCAATGGACAGTAGTTGGTACTGGAGACGGCTCAACAAGCTAAAGCTGGGGATGACAAGTTGGTACCACAATGGAAGGGATTGCCTAATTGTTATTGGGGTACTATTCTATAACAAAAGAGTATTTGAAACTAATAGGAGATGGTCATAATTTACAAGCAGCTGGATTAGTATGGAGCAAAGTAATGCTCCCAAAAAACAGGTTCATAGTGTGGCTTGCTATACAAGGGAGGCTTATGACAAAATATAGACTACGGGATATGGGAATATACTGTAGTATCGAGAATGCAGTGCACTTATTTCATGAATGTATCTGGTCTGTGCAGCTATGGACAATGGTAAAGCAATGGATTGGTCTTAGCATACAACTTCCAGAGGTGGCAGACACCATGCACAACATCAATAGGAAACAATGGAGACTCTTTAAGAAGAAGATCATGGCACAGATATATGGAGCGGGAATCTATCAAATATGGCAAACCTGAAACTTGAGACATTTTAGAGTACATAATGTATATAATAGTTTTGTTTTCCAGCAAATACTAAGTGTAATAAGGAAGAGAATTGATATGTTGAGGGAAACTAATGAAGCAAGGAAAACTAGATTTCTTAGTGATAGGATATGTAGCTAGTAGGTGTGTTTTTTTGAGATAGGTGTTTGAGGCTCAATTACTGGTTCTTTAATAGTATTGAGTGCTCTTTATGTGTAAATTGATGGTTGGTTGTCTGGTATTATATTCACATCTTATTACCAAAATAAACTCACATTATGTAGAATTTACTTACCTCAAGATGCTAGGTGAAATATCCCCCCTCCAAGAGCTCCAAAATCGGCCAAGCAAGGTGAAATGAGAGAAATAGCCTAAGTCTAGATTTTAAAACAAGACACTGCCCAGACATTCCTTCTTCACGATCGCGACAACACCCACGTGATCGTGAAGGCAAAATAGGCAAGGCCCTAGCAATGTACTTCGCGAACGCAAAGCAAGCCGTGCGAACGCGTGAGCCTCTTCACGAATGCGAAGACCAACAACCTGACTCTTCCCTAGCTAGACTTGCCCTACGCGATCGCGGACCCCTCTACGCAAACGCGATGGCCAATGGCCCAGAGCATCGCGATCGCAAGATCTTTATCAAGAACGCATAGAACACAATTTCCCCTGGCCCAATTCCTTAATCACGAGCGCGAGGCCTTCTCCTTGTTCACAAAGAAGCATACCAGAAAAATAAATTTTAGAAATTTAAACTTAGCTCTGGGCGGTTTGAAACTCATCCAAGCCATCCGGGACCCTGTCCAACTGCACCTTCACGTCCATAAACATCATACGGACCTGCTCAAAGCCGCAAAACACATAAAAGAATATCAAAACTAAGAATCGCACCCCAAAGCTAAATTAATCAACTTATGAACTTCAAACTTCTTCAACTAGCTCTGAATGCGACGAGTAATACGTAGACAACTCAGAATTACGCCCAATTTTGCGTACGAGTCATAAATCACTATAAAGACCTATTTCAAGGCTCGGAATGCCAAACAGACATCGATTATACCAAAGTCTAGTTCAAACCAAATTTAAAGAAACTGAAAACCTTCAAGGCGCCAACTTTAAACATTAAGTGACGAAATGATCCCGATCCGCCCAACACTCGATCCGAACACACGCCTAAGTCAAATCATCATACGAACCTATTGGAACCATCAAATATCGATTCCAAGGTTGTTTACTAAAAATGTCGACTCAAGTCAAATCAAACCAACTATCCTGTAAGTCACAAAACAGTAAAAGAACATACGGTGAATCTTAATTAGGGGAACAGGGATCTAGAAAGAAAATAGACTGGTCGGGTCGTTACATTTTCCACCTCTTAAACAAATGTTCGTCCTCGAACGGGTTTAGAATCATACCTAGAGTGTTGAATACATATGGATATCCTCTATGAATTTCCTTCTCGACTGGTTGAACCCTCCATTTGACCTATACTGCAAAAAGCTTCCTAGACGACAACCGACGAACCTGCCCATCAACAATGGCAACTGGCTCCTCCTCATAACCCAAGCTCTCATCTAGCTGAATTGTGTTGTAATCTAACCCATGCGACATGTCTGTATGGTACTTCCGGAGCATTGACATATGGAAACTCGGATGAAATCCCTATAGACTTGAAGGCAAAGAAAGCTCGTAAGCAACCTTCCCAACTCGCCTCAACACCTCAAATGGGCAAATAAACCTCGGACTCATCTTTCCCCCTTTTCGGTAAACCAACCACAAAGTCTATAAAAATGCGCTCCCACTTCCACTTCGGTATAACCATATGCTTAAGTAGGCCATCTGGCCTCTCGTGCTCATACTTAACCTGCTGGCTTTTTGGACATCTCGCCACATACTCTATTATGTCCTTCCTCATCCGCCGCCACCAGTAATGCTGCCTCAGGTCACGATACATCTTCGTAGCACCTTGATGAATAGAATACCACAAAATGTGTGCCTCCTCTAGACTCGCCTCCCTCAGGCCATCAACATTAGGAACACATGACGACCCTGGAGTCGCAGAACACCATCATCACCTATAGTAACCTCCTCGGCACCACCCTATAGCATCGTCTCTCCAAGAACTAGCAAGTGTAGATCATCGTACTGACGAGCCTTGATCCGTTCAAATAATGAACACTCAGCCACAACATATGCAAGAACTCATCTGGGCTTTGACATATCCAACCTCACAAGTTTATTAGATAAGGACTGAATGTCCAAAGCCAATGGCCTTTCCTCTGCTGAAATGAATGCCAAACTACCCATACTCTTAGCCTCTCTGCTCAAGGCATCTACAACCACATTCGCCTTACCTAAAGGATAAAGGATAGTGATATCATAATCCTTTAGTAACTCAAGCCACCTGTGCCACCTCAGATTAAGATGCCTTTTCTTAATGAAATGCTGCAAATTGCAGTGATCGATGTAAACCTCGCACGACATCCCATAAAGGTAATGCCTTCAAATCTAGAGAGCATGAACAATCGCGGCCAACTCCAAATCATGTACAGGTAATTCTTCTCATGGGGCTTTAGCTAATGTGAAGCATATACAATAACTCACCCCTCCTGTATCAATACACAACCCAAGTCAATGCGTGAAGCGTCGCAATACACAATATACATCCCTGAAGTAGAGGGCAACACTATCACCAGTGCTAAAGTCAATACGGTCTTGAGCTTCTGAAAGCTCGCCTCACAATCATCGAAAAATCTGAACGGAGCACCATTCTAGGTCAATCTAGTCAAAGGTACTGCAATCAACGAGAAGCCCTCCACAAATTGACGATAAACCCTAAGACTCTTGATCTCGGCCGTTGTGATAGGACGAGGACAACTTTGAACTGACTTGATCTTCCTAGGATCTACCTTAATATCCTCACCTGATACAACATGTCCTAAGAACACCATAAAATCTAACCAGAACTCGCACTTGGATAACATAGCCTATAGTTTCTGTTCCCGCAAGGTCTAAAGCACAACTCTAAAATGCTGCTCGTGCTCCTCTGTACTACGAGAGTAGATCAATATGTCGGAAAAGCCGTCTTCGGAACATCCGAAGCATGAATCTTTAGCTGATGCTACCCAGACCTCAAGTCAATCTTAGAGAGCACCCTGGTACACTGTAACTGGTCAAACAAATCATCAATACGCAGCACTTGTACTTGTTCATGGTAACTTGTTTTAACTAGCGGTAATCAATGCACATCCGCATACTCCCACCTTTCTTATTCACAAACATTACTATGAACCCAAAGGTCAAACACTCGGACCGATGAACCCCTTCGCGAGCAACTCCTAAAGTTGTCCCTTCAACTCCTTCAACTCCTTTGGAGCCATGCGGTATGGTAAATTAGAGATAGGATGCGTTTCTGGCGCTAAATCAATGTTGAAATCGATATCACGATCTATTGGCATGGCTAGAAGATCATAAGGAAATAGGTAGGAGAACTCCCACACCATGGGCCCTAAATCAATTATGGGACTCTCAAAGACAGTATCCCGAACATATGCTAGATAGGTCAAACAATCTTTCTTAACCATATGTCGAGCCTTAAAGAAAGAGATAACCCGACTAGATTTACTCACAGATGAACCCCTCCACTCTAATCTAGGCAACTCTAGCATCCCTAAGGTAACACTCTTGGCATGGAAATCTAGAATGGCATGGTACGGCGACAACCAATCCATGCCAAGGATGACCTTAAAGTCGGTCATATCAAGCAGCAAAAGATTTGCTCTTGTTTCATAACCATAGAAAGTCGCAACACAAGACTGGTAAACTTGATCCACAAAAACAGAATCACCTATAGGTGTGGACACGTATGTAGGAGCACCCAAGGACTCACGAGATACATCTAGATAAGGTGCAAAGAGAGAAGACACGTATGAATATGTACAACCTGGATCAAATAGTACTGAAGCATCCCTTCCGTAGACAGATATAATACCTTTGATCACGGCGCCAGAGGCTACTTCATTTTCTTTGGCGGGGAACGCATAGAACCTCGCTCGAGTGCCACCTAGCTGGCCCTCCACCTCTAGGGAGACCCCTACCCACCTGCTCTCCGCCTCTAGCTAGCTAGACGGCGGTGCGACATCTTGTGCGTGGATCATGGGCTGATGGCCCTGCTGCACTACCTTGCCCCGAAGCCTGGGGAAGAATCTCCTCATATGACCAAGCTCCCTGCGCTCATAGAAACTTCTTGGTGCAGACGATGATTGGCCCTGGGTCTGACCCTCGTGACCTGAACTTACATCGGAAACCCTGAATAACTGGTGGATGGCAGGTGCTCGCTAGAATGGTGCTGAAGTAGGGCCGTGCGAGAGCACCGCGAGAAGGCGGTGGTGCTAAATATATGGGCTAGCTAGACTGGCCCCTCACAAACTATCCTTTGCTCCAAGACTGAGCACCACTGAATCCTCACAAATATCTAGCCTGCTTGTCCCTCGGTGCATGCTCTTGGCCCAGCTAATGAATACCCTTGATCCTCCGAGCTATCTCTACAACCTACTCATAAGAAGTCCACATTTCAGCCTCTCGGGCCATAGTAACCTGTATGCAATAATGCAAGCCCGCGATAAACCTCCACACTCTCTCTTCATATGTGGGGAGTATCATAAGTGCGTGGCTAGATAACTCAAAGAACCTCGCCTCACAATCGAACACCGACATCTAACCCCGCTGGACCACCCGAACTGAGTTATCTAGCCACGCACTTATGATACTCCCCACATATGAAGAGAGATCTCTTCATATGTGGGGAGTATCATAAGTGCGTGGCTAGATAACTCAAAGAACTGTTTCACAATCGGACACCGACATCTAACCCCGCTGGAGCCGCCCGAACTGACCCCGCAATGCTTCCCTCTAAGAAGGTGGAATATGTCTCTCCAAAAAGAGACGTGTGAATTAGCCCCAAGCAAAGGGAGGTGAACTTGCTATCCTCCTACAGAGATACGACTGCCGCTATTTGCGGGCCTTGCCCTCTAGCTGTAACGTGGTGAAGTCCACCCCGTTGGACTCCAATACTCCCATGTTATGCAACCTGTCCCTGCAAAGATAAATGATATCTTGTGGGTCCTCATGCCGCTCACGGCCAAAAACAGGAGGATCTAGCGTGGTCCACCTGTCCAACCGCTTCTGCTGCTCGACGCTCGCAACTGGTCTGGTCTCTGGTGTAGCTGCTGCAATTAGCTAAACCCGCTTGCAGGTAGTGCACCTAGGGTATGATATACGACTGTAGCGTGCCCTGGAGCCTGAGCGGTAGGGGTCCGTGCTTCCCCACCCTCTTGAGATGTGGCTGGGTTCGCTGGAAATAAACCAGCCTGCATAGAACCACAACATACGACCGATGACCTCCTGAAATCCCCGTGTACTGATGAAATCTGCCAGGGCCAGCTCTGTTGCAGGCGCCTCATCCTGCTCCTCAATGACAGGATCCTCTACTGGATCCATTAGTGGTACAACGGGAGCAACTCTAGGATGCCCTCATCCTCTAACAGGAGCTGGAGCCCTACCTCGACCTCTGTCTCAACCTCTAGCAACAGGGAAGCAACTCCTCTACCGCCTGGTACATTTGTCGCACGCATTCTCACCATCTGTGAGGGAATAAGAGAAAGATACTTAGCGCAGCATCTACTGCACAGTGGGAGATGAAGAAAGAGAAGTTTCCTAACACCCTTTAGCCTCTCAAAGATAAGTACAAACGTCTCCGTACCGATCCGCAAGACTCTATTGGGTCTGCTCATGACTTGTGAAACCTTTGCAAACCTAGATCTTTAATACCAAGCTGTCACGAGCCAATTCCATCTATAAGCCGTGATAACACCCAACGTCGTTGTTAGGCAAGCCAACGATGAACTATCCACTTAATAGTTCATTTTATTATTTTTAAAATCATTAATTTTATTTAATAAAGAAATTGAGAGTAAATAGCCATGGTGATATAAAACATAAATAAGTCATAAAAGTTAAATAATGATATAATGGACAAAAATCATAAGTATATATTAGAAATTCCCAAAACCCGGTGTCAAAATTAAACGAGCAATCTAGTAGAATATATAAAATACCCTACAACTACTGTCTGAAGTAAAATAGAAAGAAATAATAAATACAACAGGAGGAGGCTCCAGTGCTGTAGAACGGATCATGGAAAGCAACTCACTACTAGGCCTCCGGATAATGCTGGTGCGTGCCTGGACGGACACCAGATATACTTGCCTCAGTACTTGCACAATGTATGCAGAAGTGTAGCGTGAGTATGTAAAGCAACGTGTACCTAGTAAGTATCTAGTCTATCCTCGAAGAAGTAGTGACAAGGGGTCGACATCGACACTTATTAGTGGTCAATATATATAAAGTGCAAGAATCATAAATAGGCATGAAATATAACAGTAACAATAAATTAAGAAACAATAAATAATGGTTCTTTAACAGAACAACAATTTAAAACCTCCAATTATCACATGTGAATTTTAACACATAAGAGCCACCAAGTAATCACCAAACCTCAAGTCAAGAAGGAAATATCAAGTATAATCGGACTCCTAGCTATATTACACACGATATATGCCGAGGTCGTCGGCCCGATCTGGAATAATTTACACTGCCGAGGCGTTCAGCCTGATCCACAAGAATAGAGGAACACAACAAACTACGGTCAACGACTTCAACATATGAATAATACTCAAAGAAGGCATAATTTCAACAAACAATCAAATATTCCGCTAAAACTCAAGATAATGAAGCTCGGACTCATAAATCGCGTATCCAATTTCAATTATAAATTCAAGTAATTAAACTAACAAATTGGGTTCAAATAATACAAGTATAGTGTAGTAAAGTCCTAGTCTACCCGGACATAATCATGATTTTAAGCTATGCATGGACTCTTGTTACTTCGTGCGTATGTGTCACCCACAATTATCCACAAATGACAATTAAAACACCTACAAGGATAACTCTATCTTACAATGTTAGGCAAGAGACTTACCTCGCTTCCAAATTCACTACTCGGCTCTGCAGCCATACTAATTGCCTCAAATCGGTGCCAAGCAATCAAAAACTAGCCAAAGGTCGTACAAACTAATCAATATAAGATCAAAGTTCATAATTTAACTATTAGAGTAATTACACAACCCAATTTGAAAAACTCCTAAAAGTCACCCCCGGGCCCATGTGTCCGGATTTCGAAACTTTTAGTAGCTAAATGTTACCCGTAATCTCACAAACAAAAAATATATAATTTCTACTTAATTCCATTATTATTTTCGTGGTCAAATCCCATGTTTACCAAAACCTAGGTTTTTCAACACAATCGTAAAATTTCCACAATTTACATGTTAAAATCTACCCATAATCTATGTTATAAGCTTTCATTATGTAGAATTTACTTACCTCAAGATGCTAGATGAAAAATACTCCCTCCAAGAGCTCCAAAATCGGCCAAGCAAGGTGAAAATGAGAAAAAATGGTGTAAGTCCCGTTATTAAAACAAGACACTGCCCATGCATTCCTTCTTCGCAATCACGACAATGCCCACACGATCGCAAAGGCAAAACAGCCAACGCCCTAGAAATGTACTTCGTGAACATGAAGGCTTGCCTGACCTACCCTTCGCGAATGCATGAGCCTCTTCATAAACACGAAGACCAACAACCTGATCCCCCTCCGGCTGGCCATAACCTATGCGGACGCGGACCCCTGTACGCGAACATGAATGTGAGTGGCCCAGAGCATCGTGATTGCGAGTTCTTTATCACTAATGCGTAGAAAAAAACTTTCACCTGCCTAATTTCTTCTTCACGAACGCCAGGCCTTCTCCGCGTTCGCAAAGAAGGAAACTAGAACGACAAATTTAAGAAATTTGAACTTAGCTCCGGGCCGTTCGAAACGCAACCGAGCCACCCGGGACCCCGTCCAACTGCACCAAAAAGTCCATAAATATAATATGGGCCTGCTCGAATCCTTGAAACCCATAAAACACTATTGAATCTAAAAATCACACCCTAAAACCATATTAATCAACTTATGAACTTCACACATCTTCAACTAGCTCCGAATGCAATGAATCATACTTAGACAACTCGAAATGACGCTGCATAAAAGTGTAAATAACCATACGGATCTATTCACAAGCTTGGAATCCCAAACTGACATTGATAATACCAAAGTGTACTTCAACCAAAAATTTAAAGAACCAAAAAACCTTCAAGGTGCCAACTTTTAACATTAAGCGTCGAAATGCTCCTGGATAGCCCGAAACTCCATTCGAGCCCACGCCAAATTCCAAAATCATGACACGAACCTATTGGAACCATCAATTCCCGGTACTGAGGTTGTTTACTAAAAATGTTGACTCAAGTCAAACTTGGCCGTCATAAGGCACTATTAAGGAACTAAGTATTCCGATTTCAACCCGAACCCTTCCAAACCAAACCAACAATCCCCGCAAGTCACAAAACATTAAAAGCACATATGAGGAGTCTTAATTAGGGGAACGTGAATGTAGAAAGTAAAATGTCTGATTGGGTCGTTACATTATCCTCCTCTTAAACAAACGTTTGTCCTCAAACGGATCTAGAATCATACCTGGGGTGCTGAATGAGTGTGGATATCTGCTCCACATGTGAGGCAAAGAAAGCTCATAAGCAACCTCCCCAACTCGCATCAACACATCAAATGGGCCAATAATCCTCGAACTCAGCTTGCCTTTTTTCTGAACCTCATGATACCCTTCATCTACGAGACTTTCAAGAGAACTTTGTCGCCAACCACAAATGATAAATCACGCGCTTTCTAATCTGCATGACTCTTCTATCTCGACTTTGTTGTGAGAAGCCGCTCCTAAATCAACTTTACCTTATCCAAGGCATCCTATACCAAATCAGTACCGTATAACCTAGCCTTGTGGCACGCAAACGAACCGATGGGGGAACAAAATCGCCGACCATATAAAGCCTCAAATGGAGCCATCTCGATGCTGGACACATAACTGTTGCAGTAAGGAAACACGGTCAACAGTAAGAATCGATCCCACTATCCTCAGAAGTCAATCACACACGCCCTAAGCATGTCCTCTAGAATCTGAAATGTCTGCTCTGATTGCCCGTCGGTATGCGGATGAAAGGCTGTTCTGAGCTTTACCCGGGTACCCAACTCGCTATGTACTACTCTCCCGAAATGCAAGGTGAACCGAGGGCCTCTATGATTAATGATGGAAATAGCCACACCATGCAACCGGACAATCTCCTGAATATAAATCCGTGCCAACCTCTCTGAAGAGTACATAGTCATAGCCGGAATAAAGTGCGCTGACTTTGTCAGCCTGTCGACTATGACCCAAATAGCATCAAATTTTCTCAATGTCTGTGGCAACCCAACTATGAGGTCCATAGTATTGAAATCTGAACGGAGCAACCTTCTGGGTCAATCTAGTCAAAAGTGTTGCAATAGACGAGAAGTGCTCCACAAACCGACGATAATGACCTGCTAGCCCCAAGAAACTCTTGATCTCGGTCAATGTGGTAGGACGAGGCCGACTTTGAACTGCCTCGATCTTCCTGGGATCTACCTCACTACCCTCACCTAATATAACATGTCCCAAGAACGCCATAGAATCTAACAAGAACTCGCACTTGGAGAACTTAGCATATAGCTTCTGTTCCCGCAAGGTCTGAAGCACAACTCTCAAATGCTGCTCGTACTCCTCCATACTACGAGAGCAGATCAATATGTCATTAATGAAGACAATGAAAAATGAGTAAAGATATGTCCTGAACACCCGATTCATCAAATTCATAAACAGCAGCAATGGGTTGGTCAAGCTGAAAGACATCACTAGAAACTCATAGTGCACATATCTAGTGCAGAAAGCCGTGTTCGAAACATCCAAAGCACGAATCTTCAGATAATGATACCTAGACCTTAAGTCAATCTAAGAGAACACCCTAGCACTCTGTAACTAGTCAATAAATCATCAACGACTGGAAATGAGTACTTGTTCTTAATGGTAACTTTGTTCAGCTGGCGATAATAAATGGACATCCGCATACTCCCATCCTTCTTTTTCACAAACAATACCGGTGAACCCCAAGGTGACGCACTCGGCATAATGTACCCCTTCGCGAGCAACTCCTCAAGTTGTTCCTTCAACTGCTTCAACTCTTTATGAGCCATGCGGTATGGTGGAATAGAGATAGGCTGGGTAGCTGGCGCTAAATCAATGCTAAAATCGATATCACGATCTAGTGGCATGCCTAGTAGATTAGAAGGAAATAGGTCGAAGAACTCCCACACCAAGGTCCCTGAATCAATTATGGGAGTCTCAAATACAATATCTCGAACATAAGCCAACTAGGCGAAACAACCCTTCTTGACCATATGTAAAGCCTTCAAGAAAAGGATAACTCGACTAGATGTACTGATAGATGAATCCCTACACTCAAATCTAGGCAACTTTGGCATCGCCAAGGTAACAGTCTTGGTATGGCAATCTAGAAAGGCATGGTACTGAGGCAACCAGTCCATGCCTAGGATGACCTCAGAGTTGATCATATCAAGCGACAGAAGATTCATTTTGGTCTCAAAACCATAGAAAGTCACATTAAAGGATCGATAAACCCGATCTACAACAACAGAATCACCCACTAGGGTGGACACATATACAGGAGCACCCAAGGACTCACGAGATACATCTAGATAAGGAGAAAATAGAGAAGACACAGAAATAATACTTGTGATCACGGCGTCTGGGGCTACTGTATCTGGTCTGGCTGGGAAGGCATAGAACCTCGCTAGAGCACCACCTGGCTGGCCTCCACCTCCAACGCGAAGCAAGCCTCGCGAACGTGAAGGCTTGCCTGACCTACCCTTCGCGAACGCATGAGCCTCTTCGCGAACGCGAAGAGCAACAACCTAACCCTTCTCCAGCTAGCCTTACACTACGCGAACGAGGACCCCTGTACGCGAACGCAATGGCAAACTTCCCCCAGCCCAATTCCTTCATTCCAAATGCTAGGCCTTATCCGTGTTCGTGAAGAAGGAAACTAGAACAACAAATTTCAGAAATTTGAACATAGCTCCGGGTGGTCCAAAACTTCGCCGAGCCACTCGGGGCCCCGTCCAACTGCACCAATAAGTCCATAATATAATATGGACCTTTTCGAAGCCTCGAAACACATGAAATGACATCGAATCTAAGAATATCACCCTAACACCAAATTGATCAACTTATGAACTTCAAACTTCTTTAACTAGCTCCGAATGCGGCGAGTCATACTTAGACAACTCAGAATGACGCCAAATTTTGTGTATACGTCATAGATCACCATACGGACCTATTACCATGCTCGAAATTCCAAAAGTACATCGATAGCACCAAAGACTATTTTAAAATAGATTTAAAGAACTTGAAACTTTCAAAGCGCCAACGTTCACATTAAACGCCGAATGCTCCCGGATCGCTCGAAACTTGATTCAAATGCACGCCCAAGTTCAAAATAATTATACAAATCTATTGAAATCATAAAATCCTAGTTCCGAGGTCGTTTACTCAAAATGTTGACTCAAGCCAATTTTGTCCATCTTAGGCCACTATTAAGGAACTAAGTGTTCTAATTTCAACCCGAAACCTTCCAAAACCAAACCGACCATCCCCAAAAGTAAAAATAAAAGCACAAATATGGTGTCTTAGTTAGGGGAACAAAGATCAAGAATGAAAAATGATCGATTTGGTCGTTACAGTTCGATCTTTATCATAATTAGAAAAGTCAACAAAGTCAACCTAGGCCACATGATCGAAATCCAAAATTAAGACCAGTTCCCGATTACTCATTCTTTCCCGAGTCCAACTATGTCATTTTCATTAATATTGAACCTCAAATCAAGGTCCAAATTAGCGCTCATAAGTCTTTTCTCAAAAATTCCATTTTCTACACTTTAAAAGAGTAGATTTAGGAATGCAATCTATGGGAAAATCATGGGAATAAATCAAAGCTACGTAAAATTGCTACCCTTAGAAGGTGGGATTGAAATCCTCTAAAAAATCTCCTCAATCCGTAATCTAGGTACCAAAAATGGTGAAAATGGCTAAATTCGATTTTCAGCCCCTTGTATACCTGGGCGTAAAGTGTTCTTCGCGTTCGCGAAGCACCTGTCGCATTCACGAAAGTCAATGGTAAGCAGACCATCGCCTTCGTGAAGGCTTTCCCGCGTTTGTGAAGGCTATTACTCCCCAAGCCTTTGCGTTTGGACACTAATGTTGTGTTCGCAATGAAGAAGGCTCCAACAGTACCCCAAGCGCCTAAAGCCTACACATTCGTATATGGGCAACCACGGTCGCGAAAGAGAAGTCCACCTCAGGCCACCGCATTCATGAGCTTCCCTTCACGTTCACATAGAGAAAATACACCTCAGCCCAAATAACCCTTTGCAAATGCAAGACAAGATCTGCATTGGCGATGCACACAACACTAGCAACATATGAGCTGTTGCATATTTGCATGTGTCACGACCCAAAATTCTACCATAGGTATCGTGATGGCACCTAGTCTCTAAGACTAGGTAAGCCGATTACATACAACAGTTAAACCAATATAACGGTGATATTTTGAAAGCTGTAAATACTGAAATAAAGGTGGAACAAGCTTACGTAACAATAATCACGACAACCTCCCAAGACTAGATAATACAAAGTCACGAACTCTAGCTGAATACATAAAAATATCTTAAAAGTAAAATACAATACTGTTCGAAAAATGAGTTAACAGTACAATCAAAAGGAAAAGGACTCTAAGAGATGGCGACGACCGAGCAACTCTACCTTGAATCCTCATTATCTAGAAAGTATCTCCACCTGAGTCCAATATCTCCAATACCTGAATTTGCACAAACAATATGCAGAAGTGTAGTATGGGTACACCACGGTTGGTACTCCGTAGCTATTAAGACTAACCTTGGTAGAGTAGTGACGAGCAAAAAGTCATGACACCTACTAGTCATAATAACCTGTACAATATATAAGTATAAAGCTAATAAGGAAAGCAAGAATTAGTAAATGGCAACAAGGAATAAACATGTGATATAAACAGTAAAGTAATCAAAACAACGTTAAAGCACCAGTGAAAACAATTAAGGGAAAGAAAATGACAACTAGCTAATCAAGTCGTTCTAACACAAGTCTCACAACAACATTACTCCGAGATACCTCATCTCGTAATCTCAAGTCACGATTCCCAAATCACGAATCATATGCTCATGGCACCTCGTGCCCACATTATCAATCACGACTGCACGGACAACTCACGTGCCAATATCTCAATCTGCCCGGCATGGTCACATGCTCAATATCACAATCTGCCCGGCGTGGTCACAGGCCCAATTCCACAATCCACCTGACATGGTCACAGGCTCAACATCACAATGGAAATAGATAATACAAGAATACATAGGCATGATCAATAAATGTCAAGTTTCATACTTCCGAACTGGTATAAGTGGCATGCTACAGTGTATACTTGTGTGAGTGTACTAATACAGTCCAAGTCAACATGTAATATCAAGGACATCGAGTAGCTCATTGAAAGCAACACAATAAGTCATGTCAGGTGCATGACATACACAAGGAGAATCACACCATCACACGAATAACATCAACATAAGCCCCCAGGCCATCACATATTATCCCTGAGATAGTCATCCTTATCTCTCCTTGTTGACAAGATCATAATAGCCACCCTTATCGCTCCGCTTAGATAATAACACAACAGCCACTCGTATCACTCCGCATAATAGCCATCCGTATTACTCCCCCCAGACATTAACACAATATCCACCCGTATCACTCCGCCATACATTATATCAATAGCCACCCGTATCACTCCGCACAATTAACAACAGTGAGATACCATGCTTATGGTTTGTATAACAAAAATCAAACTACATAACAAATCGCATGTGCTAACATCATAACAACAAGACATATCAACTTGTACCACAAGTGCCTGTAGGCCACCACCTTTCCAAAACAACAATACCAATATCACCACAACACAGAGCCCACAACTCAACCATGATGTGTACAAAAATCTCGATAGAAACAAAAGTGAAATGGGAAAAATAACCTAACAATGAACAATACACCATTGAACAACAACTTCAACCAAAACAGGTTAATGACTTTCGATAACTTCAACTTCAATTATTGTTTAAGAATAAACTCAATAATAATGGTATTTCCATGAAATGGCAACTTCAAATCCTATTGAAGGACATAAGCTAACAATGAAAGAGATGGTCATGAAATAGCAACTACGTCTAAATGCATGAGAATAACCCGACAACGAAAGGATATCATGTAACAAAAATTTCTATTAGGAATAACTTAACAACAAAAGAGGTAACCACTTCAAATAAGGCATTATAAGAGTAAACTTGACAAGTAAAAGATATGACATGTGCTAACAACTTCAAAAAAAGCACATGAGAGTAAACTTACAAAATAAAAGAAATAACATGTTCTAATAACTTCAAATAAATACATGAAAGAAGCCTAAGAGTCTAAACCGGTCAATTTTTTGACATATAAGTCGGGTACACACTTGTCACCTCATGTACACGTCTTCCACATAACTCAAACAATATATTCATCCAAAACCCTAAAGGGTAGTTCCCCCACACAAAGTTAGGCAAAATACTTACTTCAAAGAAGCTAAATCAATACCCTAAAATAATCTTTCCATGTAAAACAACCTCCAAACGGCTCGAATCTAGCCAAAATAACTTAATATAATAAATAAAAGCCATAGAAAATAATTCTAGATAATAAAGCTTCGACTTTAATGAAACCAAAAATTCAACCCCGGGTTCGCACCTTAGAACCCGACAAAACTCACAAAATCCGAACACTCATTTCGATACAGCCCCAACTATACAAAAATCATCCAATTCTGCCATCAAATCGGCGTTCAAATCACCATTTTTGTGTTTTACAAAGATTTTTCAAAAACCCTCAATTCTCCAATTCAATAACTAATTTAATGATAAAAATAAAGATGGAATCATGAAATATAACCAAATCCGGGTCAAGAACATTTACGCCAATCCAAAGCGTGAAAATCCCCTCCAAAATATCTCAAATCTGAGCTCTCTAACTCAAAAAGTGGCAAAAATATCATAACCCTCGAAATAGAGTACTTTTATATTCTGCTCAAGTGTTTAAACATCGTGATTGCGGAACATTCCTCGCAATCGTGAAGAACAAAATGAAGGCTGCCAAAAATAACCCTACGCAAATGCGTAAATACAGTCGTGAACACGACACGCAACGGCCACAAATTACTCGATCGCAAGCCACTCTATGCGAAAAAGAAGAACAAAATAGCAGGCCTCCTAGCTTGGTCGCCCACTACAGGA
This sequence comes from Nicotiana obtusifolia, assembly GCA_002018475.1. Classification (NCBI taxonomy): domain Eukaryota; kingdom Viridiplantae; phylum Streptophyta; class Magnoliopsida; order Solanales; family Solanaceae; genus Nicotiana; species Nicotiana obtusifolia. Next base: position 20,130 of record MCJB01034516.1, on the reverse strand, counting down.
TCGTGTAAACCCTAACGTGAATGTGCTGAGTCAACACTCCCCAAATTCACGATCATGAACCACACATTGCGAATGCAAAGAAGGAAAATCGCCGGTCCACCAACGGCCTACGCAAACGCGACTAACTCTCCGCGATCGTGAAGAAGGATATCAGACACCAGAAATCAGCAAATTCCAAACCTGAAGAAATGGCCCGTAGCCCATCCGAAACACACCCGGGGTCCTCGGGACCCCGTTTGTGCATACCAACAAGTTGCAAAACATAATGCGGATATGTTCGAGGCCTCAAATCACATCAAACAACATTAAAACTACGAATCGCACCTCAACTCAAATATAATGAATTAATGAACTTTCATCTTTCACTAATTCGCGCCGAATCATATCAAATCAACTCGGAATGACCTCAAATTTTGCATGCAAGTCTCAAATGACATAATGGAGCTATAACAACTCCTGGAATCATAATCCGAACCCGATATCAACATAATCAACTCGCGGTCAAACCTCTCCACCTTCCAAACCTTCAACTTTCGCCAAAATGCATTAAATCAACCTATGGACCTCTAAATCCAAATCCGGATATACGCCTAAGTCCAAATTCACCATACAAATCTATTGGAATAGTCAAAATGCCATTCTGGAATTGTCTACAAATTTTAAACTCCGGTCAGCTCTTACCACTTAAGCTTCTAAATCAAGAACCATTCTTTCAAACTCAATCCCGAATCACTCAAAAATCTAATTCAACTATACTCGCAAGTGATAATACATAGCACAAAGCTACTCAGGACCTTAAGTCATTGAACGGGATGCTAATTCTCAAAATGATCAGTTAGGTCGTTATAGTAAGAATGGTTAGGAACTATCTCAAAACTCAGCCGAGCCCCACACCAAACATCCATACAAGTATATAAATCTCATTTGAACTAACTCTTAAGCTCAAAAAATTAAAATAAACATCAACAACTAAGACTTATGCATTAAAACTTAAAGATTTGAAAGTTCATAAACTCATTATTTTCAATTATCCACAATAAGCGTCGAAACAGCCTCGGATCACCCGGGACCCCAACCAAACATGTGTATAAGTCATAAATCATCATACAAACCTACCAGAATCACCAAAATACTAATACAAGGTTGTTAATCAATAGTGTTGACCGTGGTCAACTCCAACATCTTTAAAACCCAAAAATCACGTTTTCTTTGTAAAACGCATTTAAACTTTTTGAAAATTAAACCGGTCCATGGACGCAAGTCTTAAATCATCAAATTAGGCTATACAAAATCCCAAATCAAGGAACGGAAGGCTAGAACTCAAAATGACCTATCGGATCGTTACACTCTAATTCAATGGCGCATGAACGGAATGAGATATAGAGCACCTAAGCCATGAGGGTGAGGATCAGGATAGGTTAACGAACTACGAGTACATTAAATATTCACTAATCAAGTATTTTTTAAATAAAGATAGTAAGTCTGAATGGAACTTGCGTGGACCTTAATTATTTTATTGGGCATGTTGACGGTCAATTTTGACCCTCTTTTGTAAAATTAACTTACTTATACTTAGTAATTTACAATAAATGTTTTGAAAGTATTTTCTATGATAAATACCTATTTTACAAATTGATTAAGTATTATTTTTATTAATCATCCAGCATTAGTATTGTATAATTACAAATGTACTTACTTTTAGTATTATTAAACAATCTTTTGTACACACCACAAGGGCTTTATAATTAATTTAACAAATTATTTCTCAATACTATGTTAATAATTTGAAATTAGCGTCATAATTTAGAAAATAAAGTAATTTATATATAATTAATTACAATAAATAATAGTGTATTTGATAATTATAATTTTACTATATTTGATTGGAAATTAATTAAGTTTAATTAAATTAATTTTAAAGAGGTTAAAGACTAAATGGCTACAATTGCAATTGCACAATTTAACACAAAATGGCCATTCCTTAAGTTAAAACTAGCCCAATACACAGGCCCAACTCCTCATCTGACTCAATCCAATCAACCCCTCTATTCCACTTTGGCAATCCATGCCACCCCCTCTAAACCAATCAAATTGCGCCGCATAACTCTTTAATCCCAATTACACAAACACAAACAATCCCGACCGTCGATCCTCACAATCAACGGACTAGGTTTAATCTTTTTCTTATTATTTTAAGACCACCACCAGATTTTATCTTAACCGTTGGATTACAAGGATCCAACAGTCTCCTCTTTTCCTCATTTAAACCTTTTAATACCCAAATTATCAGGGGCGTTGATCAAATGATCTAACGGCTCAGATCCCATCTCTCCGTGTAAACCCACGAGACCAATCCCAGTCCCCTTAATCCTAAAATCATTTCTCCAAAGACTCAGCCGCCACCTTTCCCCTTCCTCTCTCATTCCTCTCAACATCACAGACTTGTCAATCACAAAACCTTGCACTAATTAGTGCAAGGTCATGAATCACGACCAGAAATCATTCCTTTTGCCGTCATTGCCTATGATTATCACTGAATCTTTGGCTATTTCGCCTTTAAAATTCAAATCCCAAAATCTGAAAACCCTAGCCAGACGATGAAACTTCAAGTGGTCTGTGTTTCCGCGATGGTCTTTCAAATCCATGGCACACATGGCCATCCGTCTTGTCTCTTTACTACGAATCTCCTCATCTAATGTTGCGGTCACAGACCAAAGGGTGAAACCTCAAATCGTCTGAGATTTCTTGTGTTCTTTCAAGTCAAAGCGCATGAGAAGCCTCCTCAGAACTTCATTATGATCATTCGAGGTGCAGAGGTCAAATGCAATGACCTCTGGACATTGGGGCTTTACACGATGGATTTTGCCATCAACGGTCAACCTTCTCCCTTCTCAAGTAAAAATCCTCGTTGTTTTCCCTCAGTTCTTTATGATTTCACCCACTTATGCTCACATCACTACCTTAGCGTCATCTTCCACTACCGAGTTTAAATTTTGTTGAAACCCTAAGCCATTAATGGCACTATAAATAGAGCCTTGAGTGCTCTCACCTAATAATCACCTAACATCACCGAGCAACCTACAATCACACCAAGCAATACCTACCAGACCTAGCAATAGTCTAAAATTTCATACGAGTTAAGAGGCTAGGTTTTCTTTTCTAACTGATCTCTATTCATTTTGTTTCTGAGTTTCTTCACCGCTCAAGAGATTGAAATTTTGGTTTTCATACGGCTGAGTTAGAAACCCTGTTTGGTCTCAGAAAAGGTCAGTACACTTCCACCCTTTCTCTTTTGACTGTCTTTATTCGAATATCATGAACTTGCTGCTATCTTTTATAGTTGTGTTCATTTGTAATATTAGTCATCAGTATATAGATGTTATTTTCGGTTTATAATAAGTGTTACCTATGGTCAGCTGTTATTCTTTTGAGTATCTTAAATCTGTATTAAACAGCCTATGTGATTAAGCTACTTAATATGCCTTAATGACTTTTCATGTTTGCATAAGTTGCAGGTTTTCTTTTAATGATTCTGCTATGATCTTTGTCCCTTCCATACCGTTCTACATGTTGTTGTTAAGGCTGTTGTTTGATAATCCTAATTAGAACAAACATGAAAAGCTCACAGTTTAATTCTTCATCACTTAATTGAAATACGTGAAGTTTAAGTGTTTAAATGCTTTTCTTCTTTGTATAAGTTCTTGTTAACCTTTAGGCATTCTTTGAATCATCACTACGAAAGCTTTATATCCATATCTAACTATTAGTTATTTCTCTAAGTATGAAATAGTCTTAGTAAGATGAACTTCTGTGAACATCAATGTTCATTCTGCGCATGTTTTGTTATGATCAGTCTATCTCTTATTGCTACTGTTTGGACATAATAGTTTGCGTATTTCATAACAAGATTGATACTCTTATAAAGGGTTGGTTTGGTCAGAAATTTTAAGATTAAGTAAGACTAATAGTATGTGATCTTGTTAAGCATTCTTAGGTGTTCCATTTGAATCTGCAAACCTGTGATTATGTTAAAGTTCCAATTATATTCTGGTGGCCCTAATAGCGCATAATAAAGAATGATTGTTTGCCTGAACCTTTTTTGATACTTTCAAAAGTTTCAAATAGTATTGTTGACCTATGTGTACAAGACTTGAGTTAAACTAATCCGTGATTAGTCTATTATATCAAAAGCATATGTATCTTTAAGTGGTATCTGTTCTAAATTATGTGCTATTTGTCTACCTTTGAGATGTTTGATTCCAGTTGTTTGGTTCTTTAGCAATAATAGTATAACGTTTCTACCTCTGTGGGTGTGTTTGGAAACTTGAGCTTTAGGTCTGTTTAATATGTTAATCATTCACTTAGAACTGGAGGTAAAGTTATAAGAAATAAAACTATTTCAGTGCTCTTTATTTCTGTCAAGAAAGGGTATGCTTCTGTGGTAGGAAATGTTATAGTAGTTGGTTTACATTAAAAGAGCCTCATTGGCACTCAAACCTATAGGAAAGAATGAGTCGTTAGTGGTTAGGGGTATTTGGGAGTAGAGTTTAACTCTAGTTTGGGTTGCTCTCCCCGGTACTAGCACTTCCCTAGGCTTCGAGACCCTTGGGAACATTGAAGTGTCGGGGGATTCAAAGGGGGCATCGACCTTGAGCGGAGCTCTCTCCTTAGCCTTTAATTCATTGACACTTGTTATTCTCTTTGGGTTTAGTATTTAATAACAACGAACGGTGTTCAATGTGGATCATTTGCTATACATAACCATCATATTAGTATAACTTTAAATACTGGGAGTCTAGGGTCAACTATCTTCCTTATTACTGCTGGGCCTGCCTCTTTGAGGCCCAAACACCAGACTCATTTCTTTCCCTTTGCTTCTTTATTTACTGATTTGCTATTCTATAGCTCTACTATGTCGTTGTAATTTATTGTGTTTCTATTGTTTTATCTCATATGTATACAGCAATTATAAATTGGATTGAATGCTTTGCTTTATGTCTTAAACGTGTGAAACAATTTAGGGAAGCTTCAAAGAACCTAAGATTAAAAGAAGCATTAGTTAGTAATTAACCCTTCTTTTGCAAGTCATGAGCTGTTATTAATTAATTATGCTTCGCTAACTCTTCTTAAAGATTTTGAAGCCCAAAGACCTAACAAAAGGTGGCAGTCCCTCTTTCGAAAAATATAAACAAGAACTGTATCGCGAGTTTAACTTTCTAAGAGGAAATCAACTCCTTTTAAGATTAAGGTGTTGCCGCCCCAAACAAGGATTTTCAAACGATTCCTTCAAGCCCAAACTTTAAAAATCAAGGTATATCTTAAGCTTATTTTCATAACACATTCACCTCATTAGAGTAATATGAACTTCCATGCTTTAGGAAAAAAAGTGTTTTAACTTAGCTTCGCTTTTACAAATTTTCATACAAACACCGCATCTTTTAAAGCTCTTTTCAAGCATATATATACTAGCATTAATTTTCTAAGATTCCTCTATAAACCCATAACTTATTAAACTACACTCTTCCTTTATAGGTATCATGCCTTAATATAGGGTAAGCTACACTCTTTAATCACTAGTTAAGCATCATACAAACAATTAGTCCTAAATCTTGTCTAAGTTCTATGGAGCTACCTCAGGCAGATTTTAAGGAGTGCTATTGCCTAACACCTTCCCCTTAGAAGAACAAGAACCCTTACCCATAATCTCACCGTTTAACAGACTAATAAACTATACGACGTTTAGTAATTAAATATGTATCCTAGTGTACTTATAAATATTAAGTGGCGACTCTCTTTCATCAACAACAGAGAAACTACAAGTTGAATCTTATTTTGACTCGTGCAAAATAGGGTGCAAAAGGACATGCATGCAATTTTCGATGAAAAACTTGTGCGACACATCAAGCATATATATATTTTATTTACCATTCCTAGTTATACTTACAAAAAATTACCTTCGTAGCCAAACTTGAATTTTATTGCAAATCCATGCAATAAGAGATCAATTGTTTTGAACTAAAACAAGAGAGCAACAAGCTCCCGTAGCTCAGTTTGTAAGAGCGCCCACTTAGTAAGCAGCGGTCTTGAGTTCGACTTTCAACAAGAGCATTCTATTTTTTTGTATTTCAGCATTTCACGTTGGTTATATACAATGAACGAATACAGTCGATATAGGTTGTATCCTAGGTATACACCCCTGTATACGATCAATACAGGTTATGTCCGTTATATACACTCCTGTATTTTCCCTTGGTTGTATTCATTGAGAGCGAATGCAGTTGATATAATTTGTATACGTCAGGTAAATGAATACAGTTGAAACAAGTTGTATTTGTTGCGCATCTGAATCCAAGTGATACAAGCTGATAACAATTGAACAGTAGCTACAAATGTTAATTAGATAAATTATAGTTACTAGGCTCTAGTTTATAGTACTTTATAAAAAAAATTCATCTTCGATCGGTAGAGATACTTTGTAAATCGTAACTCCGTCCATAAAAAATTAATGGAATAAAAAATAATTCACTTAATGTCTTTTGTTTGTGCTAGAAGTTGAACCCAGATTTTCTAGTGTACTCATTTCGTTAATAATTAAGGAATGTCATCTATTTAAAAAACATTTGTTTTTTTTTCTCAATAAAAAGGAATAAAGGTATGATTCTTTTGATGCCTCTCTCCACCATCCTCTATCTCTCATCTTTTCGAATAAAAAATAGAGCGAATATTATCAGTGCCTTTTTGTATGGGTTTTTATAGTGTATATATCTTACATAAATATTTCAAATAAGTTCCAACTTAACAACTTGTCATGAGCCCAATTTTCTACTTTAGGATGTCGTGATGGCATCTAGTCAGTAAGACTAGGTAAGCCTAGCACGCATTGAGAAATAGCATAAATACTAAATTAAACATCAAATTAAAACTTTTAAACTATCAACACAGAATCCAAACGGTACAACTGTAAAAAAACTCCCGAAAACCTGGTGGAACCAAGTCATAAGTTCTACAAGAGTAGACTAATAATCTCGAAATACAGTAGTGTTTCGGAACAAATAATAAACAGTAGAACATCTAAAAGCAGAAGGTGACTTCGAGGCCTGCAAACATCGAGCCGGTGTACCTTGAAGTCTCCGATAAAAGCTAATAAATCAGTGGCATCTAGCAAGGGCAGATGTACGTGAATCTACACAAAAATATGCAGAAGCGTAGTATGAGTACACAACAACGATACCAAGCAAGTATCAAGCCTATCCTCGGTAGAGTAGTGACAAGGCCAGGTCAAGACACCTACAAGGAAAAGAAAACTGAACAAAGTATAGCATAGTCTAATAATGAAAAGCGAGGAAATAATGACATATAAGCAGTTCAAATATGTAATTTAACAACGGAAAGTTTTAAGCGGTAAAGGCAACAAGTAGTGATCACATGACGAAACAACAAGTAGTAAACATGGACAATTACAAGTAAGACAATGAAGAAAACAACAATAACTGTTTAACTAACAAGCCTCTTTTAACATGAAATGTACAACAAGAATCAAAATCGAGGTACCACGCCTCATATTCACATTTCACAATCTCAATCACAATCTTTCCTTATATAATCGCCTGAGCCTTGCATTTATTTTTGAATCATTTTCCCGAAATAGCTACACGCATTTTATTCCTCTTATCTCACCGTGTGGCTAGTGTAATTCCCTCACTAGCAACGCACATATAAATTCCCACCGAATCTCATGGCATGCATATCAACCTATATCCTTATACCACCACATGCGTATCAATATCAGAAAATAATAATCAACTCGCACCACATGTGCCCATATGCCACATCACTTGCCAAAATAAACGATATTAATATTACCACAATGTAGAGCCCATGGCTCAATCACAATGTGTACAAGAATCTCAATAACATTAAAATGAAAGAGAAATACTCAACAATTAATAACATCAACCTCAATGTGATGATGATTTCCACAACTTCAACACCAATAACTCAAGAAGATGATATTCCACGAAATAACAACTTCAAGTATGAGTATTTCAACAATAAAAGTGGTAACAAGACAATAAGGAAGGTAGCAACTTCAATTAAGCAAATGAGAGCAATTACAACAATAAAGGTATAACAAATGCTAACAACATCAATTACAGCATCTGAGAATGAATTTAACAATAAAAGATGTAACGTGTTATAACGAATTCAAGTAAAGGCATGGAAAAATTCTAAAAGTCTAAACCGGTCAAAATACCACATATTGCCCATGTGCACACTCATCACCTTGTGTACACGTCTTTCACATAGTACAATTTGCACAAACAACCCAAAGTCCTAAGGGATAGTTTTCCCCCGCAAAGTTAGACAAGATACTTATCTCAACCACGCCAAATCAACCCTCGAACATAGCTTTTTCCATAAATGTCGCCTCCATACGGCTCAAATCTAACCAATAAATGACTTATTATCTTCAAACAATGCAAGGGAAACTAATTACAATAGATAAAGCTTTGATCTTTACACAATTCCCAAAAAATCAACAAAACTCAATCCCGAGCCCGCCCGATCAAAACCCAGGTCCAAGGGTAGATTCCGACTACACATACCCCACGAGTCTATATATGTGTTTTGTTTTCAAATCCGTGTCCAAATCGACTCTCAAAAGTCAAATCTTTATTTTTCAAAACATTGACAAAAATCCCCAATTTTCCTCTTTGATTCTCATAAATTTGATGCTAAATCTAAGATATAATCATGAAATATAGTAGGAAATTGATTAGAATCACTTGCCCAATGTTTGTAGATGAAAATTCCCTCTCTAAAACGCCTCCTACCGTCTCAAATGTTATAAAATAAGAGAAAATAATATAAAATACCGACTCTCTGCCCTTTTGTTCAGTTGCAGATATCGCGATTGCAACACAGGGTCCGCAATTGCAAACCCTTTCTTCGCAATTGCGGCTACTGACACACTGAGGAGATATCGCAATTGCGACACAAACATCGCAAATGCGAAGTCTGTCCTCCTCGCAAATGCGAACTATCCTACTCCAAGTTTAGACTTCGCAAATGCGAACAAGGTATCGCAATTGCAATACCTGAGCCTCCCTTGCCATGTTCGCATTGCGACATCAGAGCACCAGCATATCATCAATCCTGTTTCAGTTCAAAACTATTTTGGAATGCGTCTGAAACTCATCCTAGCCCTCGGGGCTCCAAACCAAACATCAAAACAAGTCTAAAAATATCATACGAACTCGCTTCTGTGATCAAAACACAAAAATAACATCTAGAGTTACGAATCCGACATCCAAATGCATGAATTTCAAAGAAATGTTCAAGAACCTCTAGGGTTGCAACCAAGCGTCCGAATCATATCAAATCAACTCCAAATGACACCAAATTTTGCAGACAAGTTCTAAGTAGCTTAACAGACCTATTCCATATCTCATAACCAAATTCCAAACCCGATATCCAAAAGTCAACCTTCAAACTTGGAAATTATTCTAAACTTTAAATTGCAAACTTTCAGCAAAACAACTCAAATCAACCTACGGACCTCTGAATTTTCTTCCGGGCATATGCTCAAGACCAAAACCACGATACGAACCTATCAGAGCTATCTTAACACCGTTCTAGGGTCGTTTTCATAAAAGTGAAACTTTGGTCAGCATTTCTAGCTTAAGCTTCTAAGCCAAGAGCTAAATGGTGCAAATCAACCCAAAACCTTTCCAGAATGAAACTAACCAACCCTGTAAGTCATAAAACCACAAATACACATGTGTGAAGCATCAAAAGGGGAAACAGGTCACAAATACATAAACCGACTGGTCGGGTCATTACATTCTCCCCCTCTTAAAATAAATGTTCGTCCTCAAACGTGCATGGAGACATACCTGAAGTGATGAAAAGGTGAGGATAACGACTCTGCATGTCGTGCTCGGTCTTCTAGGTCGCTTCCTCGACCGGATGTCCCCTCAATTGAACCTTCACTGAAGCAATACTCTTTGATCTCAACTTTCGAACCTTCCTATCCAAGATGGCCATCAGCTCCTCAACATTAGTCAATCCTTGTCCAATTGGATTGAGCTGAAATCTAATACGTTGGACGGATCACCATAATACTTCTGGAGCATAGAAAAATTGAACACCAGGTGGACCCCCGACAGGCTGGGTGGCAATGCAAGCTTGTAGACCACCTCACCAACTTTGTCAAGGATCTCAAAAGGATCGATATACCTAGGGCTCAACTTTCCCTTCTTCTCGAACCTCATCACACCCTTCAGCGGTGACACCCGAAGCCAATCCCTCTATCCCACCACAAATGCTACATCACGAGCCTGTCGATCGGCATAACTCTTTTGTATGGATTGTGCAATACAGAGCCGATCCTAAATAAACTTGACTTTCTCCAAGGCATCACTAAATAAATCAGTGCCCAACAATCTAGCCTCACTTGGCATAAACCACCCAACTGGCGAACAACACTATCTCCCATATAGGGCCTCATAAGGAACCATCTGATACTTGATTGATAGATGTTGTTGTAGGCGAACTCTGCAAGCAGTAGGAACTGATCCCATGAGCCTCCAAAATCCATAACATAAGCACGTAGCATATCCTCCAAAATCAGAATAGAGCGCTCAGACTATCCGTCCGTCTAAGGGTGAAATTTGTACTCAACTCAACTCGTGTTCCTAACTCACGCTGCAAGGCCCTCCAGAAATACAATGTGAACTGCCTGCCTCGATCGGAGATAATGGACATTGGCACACCATGGAGACGAACAATCTCACTGATATAGATCTAAGCTAGCTGCTCTGAAGAATAGGTAGTCACCACCGGGATAAAATGTCCCCGCTTGATCAGCCTATCCATAATCACCCACACTGCATCAAATTTCTTCAAAGTCTGTAGCAGCCCAACAATGAAATCTGTGGTAATATGCTCCCATTTCCACTTGGTAATCTCAAGTCTCGAAGCAAACCGCCCGACCTTTGATGCTCATACTTCACCTGATGGCAGTTCAAGCACCAAGCCACATACTCTACTATATCTTTCTTCATTCTTCTCAACCAATAATGCTGCCTCAGATCCTAGTATATCTTAGCGTCACCTGGATGAATGGAATACCGCAAGCGGACCTCCTCAAGGACCAACTCACCCAACAAACACGTATTGGGCACACATATTCGGCCCTGCATCTACAACACCACGTCATCTCCAATAGAAACCTCCTTGGCATCGTCGTGCTGTACCGTGTCCTTAAGGACAAGAAAATATGGGTCGTCATACTGACGCTCTCCGATGAGCTCATATAAATAAGATCGAGAAACCACACAAGCAAGATCCCGCCTGGGCTTTGAAACATCCAATCTTACAAACTGGTTGGCCAAGGCCTGGACATCCATGGCTAGTGGCCTCTCTACTATCGGTAGATATGCCAAACTGCCCATATTCTCCGCCTTTCTACTCAAGGCATCGGCCACCACATTCATCTTCCCGGGATGATACAAGATAGTGATATCATATTCTTTCAGCAACTCTAACCATCTCCGCTGCCGCAAATTAAGATCTTTTTGCTTGAACAGATGCTGGAGACTCCAGTGGTTGGTATATACCTAATATGGGACACCGTACAGGTAATGCCTCCAAATCTTAAATGTAGTTCTTATCATGAACATTCAGCTACCGAGACGCATAAGCAATGACCCTACCGTCTTGCATCAACTCCACACCAAACCCACTACGCTATGCGTCACAAAACACAATGTAAGACCCCGAAACCGTATGCAACACCAACACTAGGGTTGTTCGAAGCAGTCATGAGCTTTTGAAAGCTCGCCTCACACTCATCGGACCATTTGAAAGGAGCACCCTTCTAGGTCAATCTAGTCAATGGATAAGAAACCCTCTATGAAACAACAATAATATCCGGCCAAACCAAGGAAACTCCAATTATCAGTAGTTGAAGATGGTCCGGTCCAACTCTGAATTGCCTTAATCTTCTTCAGATCTACCTCGATCCCCTCACTAGACACCACATGACCCAAAAATGCCACCTAATCAAGCCAAAATTCAAAACTTGGAGAATCTTGCAAATAACTTCTTCTCCCTCAAGGACTGAAGCACGATCCTCAAATGTTGCTCATGATCCTCTCAGCTGCAAGAATATACCAAGATGTTGTCAATAAACACAATGATGAATGCTGCTGGTGATAACCTTACTGCAATACACTCTTCATCAGGTACATGAATGCTGCTGGGGAATTAGTCCGCCCAAATGACATTACTAGAAACTCGTAGTTACCATATCAAGTCCTAAAATAGTCTCTTGAATATCCGAATCCTGAATCTTCTGCTGATGATAACCTTACTGCAAATAAAACATCGAGAACACTCTAGCACCCTCAAGTTGTTCAAATAAATCACCAAGGGTGCGATAATGGGTACCTAATCTTCACTGTAGCTTTGTTCAACTGCCTATAATCAATACACATCCGCATCGAATCATCGTTTTTCTTTACAAACAAAACCGGAGTACCCAAGGCGACAGACTAGGCCGGATGAAACCCTTATAAAGTAACTCTTGTAGCTTTTTCTTTAACTCCTTCAACTCCATTGGTTCCATATGATATGGTGGAATAGAAATGGGCTGAGTGCCCCGCACCAAGTCAATATTAAAATCGATATCCCTATCGGGCGGCATGCCCGGTAGGTCTGCTGGGAACACTTTTAGGAAATCTCTCACTATCGGTACTGAGTCAACGCTAGGAGTATCAGCACTAACAACCCTCACAAAGGCTAAATATACTTCACACCCCTTCTCAACCATCCGTTGTGCCTTAAGGAAGGACACAACACTGCTAGGAATATAATCCAATGTACTCCTCCATTCTAATCGTGGCAAACCTGGCGTAGCCAATGCCACAGTCTTGGCGTGACAATCCAGCATAGCATGATAGGGCGATAACCAGTCCATGGTCAAGATCACACCAAAGTCTACAGTATTGAGTAACAATAGATAAACTCTAGTCTCAAAACCACCAACAAAACTAAATACGACCAATAAACACGATCCACAACAATAGAATCTCCCACAAACATGGACACATATACAGGAGAAGTCAAAGAATCACGAGATATATCCAAATATGGGGCACAGTAAGATGCCAATATGATTAAGTGGATCTCGATCAAATAAGAGTGATGCATCACTATGACAAACCAGAACCATACCTATGATGACAGCATCCGATGCAACTACCTCCATCCTACCAAGAAAAGCATGGAAACTAGTCTGGCCTCCCCATCTAGGGCGACCTGTACCCGCCAGACCTCCACCCCTATCTAGTGGGGTAGGTGGAGGGGAAACTGGAGCAGCAACCATGGCCTGTGAACCTTGTGGACCCTGTGGAATCCGTAGAGCCTATGTAGCTTGTGGAGGTGGACCCCTCCTGAGCCTGGGGGAAGTCTTTCACCATATGTCTAGTATCACCATACTCAAAACTATGTGCGTCATTCATCCCGAAGGGTCTGGGGTACAAGCTCTCTACAAACATCTCTGAAAACTGGGCCCTAGTAAGTGGGGCTGCATCAGTTGGCCTACCCTTCTCGTAAGCCAGCCACCACTAATACGCTATTGCTGACAGCTGAAATATGGTAAATGCGACTCTGCTCACCTCCTCAATACCATGGTGCGGAGAATACTTCTTGAACCTCTTAAGTCTCTTCTGCTCTTCCTCATATGTCGCTGGCCTGACCTCAGGCTGAACCTTTATAACTAGTTGTGCTGGCATGACACCCGCAACCTGATAAGTGTGGTCCTGCTGGTCTAGAGTACGGGTTGCGAGAGTGTGTGCTCCTCCCATATCCTGAGATGTGACTAGTGCAAGGGGAATCAATCCCGCCTAAGCTAGAGTGACGAACATGCTCAAGAACTATGCTAGGGTCTCCTTAAGTACCCCTCCCTGGCTTCTTCACCGGCCCCGGCCTTACGGGCTCTAGTAGGGGCCGTGGGTGTCTGATCATGGAATCCAGCAGTGCGCGTCCTCACCATCTGTGAGAGAATAGAAAGACAAGGATTCGGATTTCAAAGTTAACCCAATTCGCAAGATAAGGATTCAAAGGAGTGAAATATCCTGACAATTCCATTGCCTCTCGAAGATAAGTGCAGACATCACTGTACCGATCCACAAGACTCTACTAAACTTTCTTATGACTCGTAATATCTATGAACCTAAAGCTCTGATACCAACTTGTCAGGACTCAAAATTTACCAACTTAGGATGCGATGATAGCACTTAGTCTTTAGGACTAGGTAATCCTAACATGCATTGAGATATAGCATAAATAATCCCTTGAACATCAAATTAAAATAGTTAAACAATAAACACATAAGCCAAACTGTACAACTATCAAAAACTCCCCATAACCAGGTGGAAGCAAGTCATATGCTCTATTGGAGTACACTAATAGTTTCGAAATACAGTGCTAACCTCGAGGCTTGCAAATGTCGAGCAGGTAAAAGTTGAATTCTCCGACAAAAGCTAATCAATTACTGGCGTCCAGCACCGGCAGGTGTACTTGGATCTGCACAAAAATATGAAGAAGCGTAGTATGAGCGCACCACATCGGTACCCAGTAAGTGTCAAGCCTAACCTTGGTAGTGTAGTGATAAGGCCAGGTCAAAACACTTACTAGGATAAGTATACTGAACAGAATATAGCATTCTAATAATAGAAAGCAAGGAAGTAAATGGCAGATAAGCAGTTGAATAATGCAATCTAACAACGGATGTTTAAGCAGTAAAGGAAACTAGTAGTGATCAATTAAGAAACAACAAGTAGTCAACACGGACAATTACAAGTAAGCCAATGAAGAAAACAACAGGAATTGCTCAACCAACAAACCTCTTTTAGCATGAAATATATAGCAAGAATCACAACCGAGGCACCACGCCTCATATTCATATTTTACAATTTCAATCATAATCTTTCCTTATATCACCATCTGTGCCTTTCATTTATTTTTGAAAACATTTTGCCAAAAAATCTACACGCGTTTTAGGCCTTTTATCTCACCACTTGGCTTCAAGTAATTCCCTTACTAGAAACACGCTTATAAATTCCCACCTTATCTCACCGTATGCGTATTAACCTCTATTCTTGTACCACTGCATGCGTCTCAATATCACGACTCAATAATCAACTCGCACCACATGTGCCCATATACCACAACAATTGCCAAAAACAACAATACTAATGTTACCACACTGTCGCGGCCATGGCTCAATCTCAGTGTGTACACGAATCTCAATAACATGAAAATGAATGAGGAATACACAACAATTAATAACTTCAACCTCAATGTGATAATGATTTCCACAACTTCAACGCCAATAACTCAACAAGAAGATATTCCACGAAATAACAACTTCAAGTAAGAGTATTTCAACAATAAAAGAGATAACAAGACATTAAGGAAGGTAGAAACTTCAATTAAGCATATAAGAGAAATTACAACAATAAAATGCTAACAACATCAATTTGAGCATGTGAGAATGAATTTAACAAATAAAAGATGTAACATGTTATAAAACATTCAAGTAAAGGCATGGAAAAAGTCTAAAAGTCTAAACCGGTCAAAATAACACATATAGCCCTTGTACACAATCGTCACCTTGTGTACACATCTTTCACATAGTACAATTAGCACAAACAACCCAAATCCTAAGGGGTAGTTCCCCCACACCAAGTTAGGCAAGATACTTACCTCAACTAGGCTAAATCAACACTCGAATATAGGCTTTCCCCTAAAATTCGCCTCCACACTGCTCAAATCTAACCAAAAATGACTTATTATTATCAAACAATGTACGAGAAGCTAATTACAATAAATAAAGCTTTTATCTTTACATAGTTCCCAAAAAGTCAATAAAAGTCAACCACGGGCTTGCCGGGTCAATTTTCGGGCCCAAGGGTATATTCCGACAACCCATAACGCCACGGTTCCATAAGTATTTTGTTTTCAAATCCGAGTCCAAATCGACTCTCAAAACTCAAATCTTCACTTTTCAAAACTTTGATAAAAATTCCCAATTTTCCTCTTTGGTTCTCATAAATTGATGTTAAATATAAGATATTATCATGAAATATAGTTGGAAATTGAATAGAATCACTTACCCAATGTTTGTAGATGAAAATCTCTTCTCCAAATCGCCTCCTACCGAGTCTAGGGTTCTAAAATGAGAGAAAATAATATAAAATACCGACTCCCAACCCTATTATTCAGTTGCAGATGTCGCAATTGCGAAATAAGATCCGCAATTGCGGCTAATGGCACACTAAGGAGATGTCTCAATTGCGACACAGTCTTCACAAATGCGAAGTCTGTCCTCCTCGCAAAAGCGAGAAAACAGTCGCGAATGCAAACTAGCCTACCCCAAGTCCAGACTTCGCAAATGGGAACAAGGTATCGCAATTGCAATACATGAGCCTCCGCTGCCATGTTCTTAATTGCGATGCCGGTGCTCGCAATTGCGACATCAGAGCACCAACACACTAGCAATCCTGTTTCAGTTCAAAACCATTACAGAATGCATCCGAAACTCATCGGCCCTCGAGGCTCTAAACCAAACATCCACACAAGTCTAAAAACATTATATGAAATTGCTCGCGCGATCAAAACACCAAAATTACATCTAGAACTACGAATCAGATATCAAAATGCTTCAATTTCGAAGAAAAGTTCAAGAACTTCTAGAATTGCAACCAAGCGTCCGAATCCTATCAAATCAATTCCAAATGACACCAAATTTTGCAGGCAATTCTAAATAGCAAAAAGGACCTACTCGAAGTTCCAAAACTATATTTCGAACCTGATTGCCACAAGTCAGCCTACTATCAAACTTGAAAATTCTTCTAAACCTCAAATTGCCAACTTTCAGAAAATAACACAAATCAACCTACGAACCTCCGAATTTGATTTTGGGCATACGTCCAAGTCCAAAATTATGTTACGGACATATTGGAGCCACCATGACACCGTTTTAGGATTGTTTTCACAAAATTCAAACCTTGGTCAACATTACTAACTTAGGCTTCTAAGCCAGGAACCAAAGGGTCCAAATCAATCCAAAACATT
This sequence comes from Nicotiana obtusifolia, assembly GCA_002018475.1. Taxonomy (NCBI): domain Eukaryota; kingdom Viridiplantae; phylum Streptophyta; class Magnoliopsida; order Solanales; family Solanaceae; genus Nicotiana; species Nicotiana obtusifolia. The sequence continues at coordinate 2,985 of MCJB01034516.1, read as the reverse complement.
TCCGGAATGAAACTAACAACCCCACAAGTCATAAAATCATAAATACACATGTGTAAAACATCAAAAGGGAAAACAGGGTGCAAATCACAAAACGACCCGTCGGGTCGTTACACAACATCAAGTCATTAATCATAAACTTACCAAAACTAGTCAAACACATATGAAAATTGAGAATTCAAATAAATAAGGTTTTTTCTCCCCACGAATCACACGCAATATCTCTTTTCATATGTTTAAGCGTGATCAACAACATTGGATGCAAGATGGAAAGAAAATTTTATGGGTCAGATAGCAAACAAGGTGATGAAATACAAAAAAATAAAGATACAAGATTTATAAGCAAAGAAGGACTTTTTTTAATGGGTAATGTTGAATTTCAATGAAAACATATAGATGAGTTAATATACAAATTTTGAGGAAGATTGGAGGTAATTTGGACTGATTTGGTCGTAGTTAAAATTGAGTCCAAAAATTATTCTGCGACATTTGTATCACACATGTATCACACACACAGGTATACATGGATATACATGTGATACTTATTTGATACAAATATGATACATAAATGATACACAATGTATAATACCCATAATTTTTTCATGTTTCATCTTCTATTTCGAATGTTCAATTCAAACCACCTCAAAACTCCGCCAAATCATCCTAAAACTGAGATTCAAACTACTTAAGATGTACCTATTCTATTCTAATAACGCTCACTCAAAAGAAAGCAAAAAATTAATTTTTTTTTTTTTGCTACAAATAACTAATTGGCTAATATTAATAATATTTGGCCAATATTAATAATATTTAATGAGTAAACCAACTTTTGTAATAAGCTATTTATTAATAGACATAACTGGCAGTTTCCTATTATAATCCTTTAATGATAAAATTGTTTAACCAATACAGAATTATGTGACTATGATTAACAGAAGTAATTACACAATATAGGGAAGGTAAGTGTTTAGTCACATATTAAAATCGATGATGATGCCTAGATGATCAAAAATACGCCTCAGTTTTAAATTCATCTATCACACAACTATAATATTAAACTGAAAGTTGGATTATCAATGTTTCTCGTCTAGATCCATCATTTAATCCATTAATACTTAGCTAGGGTTTAAACACAGGCATCAAGATATTTTTTTCTCTTACTTAGTACTACATCGTCAGTCCAAATAATATTAAGGGACAGATGTAGTACAAATAATTAAATACTCTATTATAGAAGAGCACGTAGTTTCATTTTTAATACGTACCTTTTGAAGTCTTAAGGGTTTAGGTTAAGACGTTAACTCGTTAAGGTTAAGCGCCCCGCTTCCTTCCTCCCCACCCCAATTCATATGAATATGCATTGTACATAATGTATTTATTGCACGATATTTAACCAACTCATCTAAAATATTACTAATAGAGAACGTGTTTTATTTATTTAAATATGTTTTCAACTCGCAACTCATACATACGGATATGATATTTCTATGAGTCAATCATGTAAAACTTATTTTTAAGAATGAAGGATTGAGTTTATGGATTTGTCTGTTTTGATAACGTTAAATTTCAACTCGTATCATCGTCGTAGAAATTTAGAATAACTTACCAATGGTTTTAAGTTCCTGTATCTGATTTTTTATTTTGTTTTTTCTTTTTCTCAAGAGTTTATACCTACTATACTTATTGTAGGCCATAATAACAATTAATAACTATGCTTTAATCCCAAATAAATTGGAAAGGGCTATAGAAATTATTATATATTCATTAAGCTCAACTTATATCATCAACATATTAAATAAAATAAATGTGAAAAATCAGTTTGGAAGCGAATACAGCTTTTGTTACAGGTCAAAAAGTACACACACATTTATAAGCAAATAAACAAAGAAGCTATCAGTAAATGAGTTACAAGAGGGCAGCAAAAACATTTTAGAGGTGCAAGTTTCAAAAGTAATCTAGTAGAAAATCTTTCCTCAGTTAGTTTGTTTGGACCAGTAACAAGATTCCAAATAAAAAAGAATTAGAAAAATTTAAGACTTTACTTTTCCAAAGAATTGGAATTTCCCAAATTTTTTTTTATTAATTCCAATCAAGAATCTTGTATTAAGAAGCTCAACTTTGTACTCGTCTACAAATAGACGCGGAGTCAAGATTTGAAATTTATGAGTTTAAAATTTTAATTCTTTTGAGTTATTGGGTTCTAAGTTATAATTTATACATATTAAATAAATTTTTAAATAAATACTGAATTTGAACCAAAACTATCGGGTTCTATCGAATCCCTTTCCTATACTCTAGCTTCGCCCGTGTTGACAAAGCTTATAAAACCACAAGGAGACCAATTTTGAGATCTTACTATCTGCGATTGGAATCCTAGTGCTGCTGCAAATATTTGGGATATCATTCTTGAGAATTGTTTACACTGAACTACGGGTAACAATTAAATTTGTACGTGGTATTAAGGATACGTGACTTGGCCTGATACAATTAAAGAATGAATGATAAATAAAGGTTGATTTAAATGAATGAAAGAATAGACAAACCACCAAAGTTGAGTAATTTTGCTGTGACGGAATGAACAGTAATGAAATAAATATCTTATGAAGAGGATAGTGAAAGTATGCTAACAGTTATAGTGATCGTATGTTGTCCTGTATACAATAGGGTTGAATTCTTTATATAGGAGGAGAAAAGAATCTTATACAAGGTAAAAGACATAATTACAGGGTAAAAGATCCCTAAAATTATTAGGTTCAACGTCTTTGCTGATTTGGGCTGTGATTCCCGTCGAGATATTTACAAGCAACGAGATTTCTGGTCCTTCCGTTATGCGAATCTGATATTTTTACCATAAGATGTTTTACCCAGACCAGTCTCGACAACCTTATCTCAAATACCTTTGCTTCGAACTTTATCCCGATGATGCCTGACCTCAAACATCCCTTCTCAAAGTGCCGGTCTCGATCTACAGGAAACCGACCTCAAGTT
>MCJB01034505.1:148444-158859 GCA_002018475.1 Nicotiana obtusifolia | reverse complement strand
CCCCCCCCCCCCCCCCCAAGGTGGAGCCTCGCGCCCTCCCTAGCGCTGGGGGCCTTGAACTCACTACCGGCGGCGCTCCAGGCAGCGCTGGGCGTTGGCCTGGGCGCTGTTTTTCGAAACTTCAAAAAAAAAAAATTTTTTGACTGTTGTACCACTTATATGTCCTACAACATTACATCTAATAATTTTTACACCTATACATCAATTGTATTACCCTATCTAGTCTAAAAGAATAAATCAAGAAGGTAAACTAAAAAAACGATAAAAATTGGGTTGCCTCCCAACAAGCGCCTGATTTAATGTCGTGGCACGACTAAGATTCGCCCTATCAATCTGGATTGATTTCGAGCCTTCGAGCTTTCTCAACAGATGGCCTGAGACGGGTCGGAGTGGCAGGCCTTTCTAACTCTTCTCCTTTTCTGAACCCCGGGACATAATTGCCGGAAATATCCAGTACTTTCTTAATTTCTTCCATTGTTCCATCTTTACTCTTTTCCACCTCCCCAATCAATGCTCGTTCAATAGGATCAACTGGGCTCATATGTGACACTAATGACGTAGAATTACTCTCTACCACAGAGATCATTGATAATTCTTCATAGTGAATTGGCAACCTGAGTGCTTTATAAACTTTGAACACCTCCTCTTGGTCACCTACTCTCATTGTCATTTTTCCTTCACAAACATCAATAATCGCTCGGCCCGTGGCTAAGAATGAACGTCCCAAAATAAATGGGACGTCTTGATCAGGCTCGTAATCCAGGATGATAAAGTCAGCAGGAAATATGAACGAACCCACTTGGACCATTACATCTTCAATCACTCCCTCCGGATGAGCCAGGGAACGGTCAGCCAACTGTAATATAACTGTTGTTGGGCGTGGGTCACCCAACCCCAACTGTCTGAATAATGAGAGCGGCATCAAATTTATACCAAGATCACATAGAGCTCTTCCTACGGCATGTTTCCCAATCGAAATTTGAATGGTGAAGCTACCCGGATCCTTTAATTTCTGTGGTAGCTTGCCTTGGATTCTAGAACTACACTCCTCGGTGAGTGCCACAGTCTCAAACTCAGTCAACCTCCGTTTATTGGCCACAATATCCTTGATATACTTTGCATATTTAAGCACTTCTTGCAATATATCGACCAACGGAATGTTGATTTGTACCTGCTTCAAAATGTCAAGGAACTTTTTGTACGCCTCATTATCCCTTAGTTAATTTTTGTAATCTTTGTGGAAATGGAGGTGGTGGCCTTACAACCAGTTGTGGGGGTTGCTTAGCTCCTGCATCTTCAGCCGGCTTCTCAGCTTCCTTAGCTGTCTCTGTTGTTGCCTCTATGGTGATCGGCTTTTCATTAAAGGTCACCTGCTTCTTCTTGTTAGATTCTACCTCTTCCGGTAGTCTCCCGTTTCTCAATGATACAGCATTAAGTGCCGCCCTTGGGTTTGCTTCAGTATCACTGGGTAGAGCTCCAGCTGGTCTAGTATTTTGAGTCCCGACCAGCTGTCCCAATTGGCGCTCCAGATTCCTCACTGTTGTGGTGAGGGTTTGGTATTCTGTTCTGAACTGTTTATTGTCTTGCACCAGCTGCTTCAACAATTCATTTGTATTATCTTCTGCCTGTTGAGGTTGCCTTTGCGGTTGATTATAATTCCCTTGTGGTCTAACATGATTCTGATTCTGTAGATGTCCACCCCATGAAAAGTTGGGATGATTCTTCTAATTTGGATTGTAGGTGTTCTCATATTGTGTATTTTGATTCAATGGCCCCCTGTGCTGTTGTCCCACATAATATATGGATTTCGGATTTGTGGGGCACATGTCACTTGTATGGTTGTCACCACACATCTCACAGCACAGCGACATCTGTTGGACCTGTTGTCTCGGTTGCACCTGCTGCATCGTCATTCTGTTCATCTGATTGGCCAGTTTTGCCATCTCTGCTCTCATAGTTGCGAGGTCATCCAGTTCAATCAAACCAGCTCCCTTTGTTTTAATTGCTCTGCGTGAGTCACCATCCCCTGGCCAATTATGATCATTGGCCATGAAATTGTTCAGCAGGAGTTGGATTTCACTATAGGGTTTGGCCATGCAATTGCCCCCACAAGCTAAGTCGAGGTTCATTTTTGAAGCTTCATCTAGCCCGTCAACAAAAGTATGTCCCAGGACCTCATCCGTCTGCCAATGATGTGGACAATCCCTAAGCAGCTTCTTATATCTTTCCCATGCTTGCCGAAGAGTTTCTCCTTCACGTTGTTCGAATTCCAGAATCTGGCTTCTTAGTGACTTTGTCTTTTTGGTTGGAAAAGATTTAATTAGGAATTTTCTGGCCAGGTCATCCCATGTGTAGATAGAGTTTGCAGGCTCCTTTTGCAGCCATTCCTTTGCTTCCCCTAATAGTAAAGGAAACAATGTCAACCTCACATAATCTTTGGAAACGTTTGGATAATTATAAGTATCCGTGATTTCCAAAAAATTCTGAATATGTCTCTGTGGATCTTCATGAGACAGTCCCACATACTGCCCTGTAGATTGGATCAGCTGCACCATATATTGTTTTAGTTCAAAGTGCCCCATGATTTCAGGTTTGACAATTGCCTGAGTCATGTTGGCAAGATTGGGTCTTGCAGCTTCAATCACCGCTCGTTCCGCATTACCCGCCATCTCAATTGGCTGTGGTTGAACGATAATGTCCAACTCTCTGTTAATTCTAGTTCTGGCTTCTATCTCCCTCCTTACTCTGTGTAGTATTCATTCAATTTCTGGATCAAAAGGAAGAAGGTTGTTTGCGCTTCTACTCCTCCGCATTCAATAGAAGAGCCTGTGTGTACAAACAACGTAAGCCGATAAGTAAAACTTGAACAAATAACAAATATAAGCTTAAGTCGGTAAAGTAGCAGATTTTTAAGTCCCCAGCAACGGCACCCAAAACTTGTTGCTACCTAACGCACACGCAAGTATACGTGGTCGACAAGTAATATAGGATTTTGAATCCAGGTTATCGTACCCACAGGGACTTAATTCAACTACTTACTAACGGACTAATATTGTTATTTAAGCAAGCAGAAATTCGAGTTCAATATCTTGATTATTCTAAACTACAGCTCTAATTTATAACTAGATTATCAAAGAACAAATTAAGTGTTGTTTAATCAATAGAGACAATTATTCTAGGGTTGTGATTATTTCACCAATCCTATTGTGTTCTAATTAACTTCCCTTTCATATAATTCACTTATGGTTGCTAATTAATCGATAAACGTTTTCATAGCCTTCTTCCGAAGTACTATTCGCCTATTCTTAACAAATTAACACCTATATTCCTATGGAATTAATCTATCAAGAACGCAATAAAAACACGATATTCAATTAAGCATGGTGATTAAGTATATTCCTATCCTAACCACGAATCCGTCCCCCTTAAAAGGTTAAGAACATGCTTTCTTCAATTCTTCTCTAATCTAATTCAAACATACTTTTTTCCCAAACATAGCATAGATAGTTGATAGAACCTAATTGCTGGCCAAACAATTAAGCAATTAAACATAGAATTGCAGAAACAACCATATAATCATGAATTATAATCAAGAAATCGTTAACTTCGAACAACAATATTCATGGCTAATCACAACCCCAGAACAAGGGGTGATTAGCCACTCATGATAAAAGCAATCAAAATATAGAGTATATTTGAATAAACTATAAAAATACTAGAAAGAATGAAGAACTGAGAATCGATGCTTCCGTGCGATGTTCCGTTGTGCTTTTGCCTCCCAAATCACGTTCTCCCCCTTCCTCTTGGGTTTAGATGTGTTTATATAGGTGTTGGGAAGGGTTAGGGTCGAAAATAGCCAAATTTTAGGCGAACTAGGCAACTCAGCATCTCCGGCGCCCACCAGGGCGCTGCGTCCAGTGGCCTCTCTGATCTCACTGCCTTCAGCGCCACAGGTGGCGCCAGATGCTGCCTGTGGCGCCCAACTGCTCCTTTGTCCGTTTTTGTCTCGTTTTGGCTTATTTCTTGTTCGTTTCGCCCCCAATTGCTCCCGACTCATTCCTACACATAAAAACACTTTAATTTAACATGAATCGTAGCAATTAACATCCCAATTTCATAAAACAAAAGCCAAATATGAGATGATTTATTTAGAAATATATATCTTTTATACCAAACATCAACCGGTTTGGTCCGATTTTAACGCACCTCCGGTACCGAACCGGACCGGAACGAACACTTGCTTGCATTGAAGGTTGGCCATATTTAGAAAAAGCGATTCTCCGTGCCTTTCAGATTTCATTTTCGTTTTGATTATGGCCTCGAACAAATCGCTACATTTTCACAAATCTTTTCTCTACGTTTCTTTGACACGTATATGTTACTATATGTACAGTTTTTGGCACGAATTTTATGTGTGAAAATTTATTCCAAACTTGATATATATGGGTATTTACCAAAAAGACAGAAAGATAGAGATTCTATTCTAATATGTGAGGCTACAGTTAGATTCGTGGGGAAAAAAAAGAGTCTATGTATAATGTCAATATTGATGAAATTTCGAACTATAATTAAAGGAAATCTATGTAAATTTGGCAAACTGTTCTTTAATGGTAAGATGGACAGATCTTTGGCTTGGACAGGCATTATCTAACTTAATTTGAATTCGTGTTTGCAATATGAGAAAGAGTATTTTGACTGTATACATAATTAAAAGACATCTTAATATTTTGACTGTATTGAAACTATCTTTCATTCATCGTCCAAAAAGAAGCACATGTATAATGGAAAAGACGGAAAATAACAAGGTTGATTACAAGAAAAAGATTTAAGAGCATACTGATAAAATAATATTAGTATGATAGAAATCTTGTTAGATGTGCGAAAGTACAGTAAAACTGTAATAAAATTAGAATAAGTATTAAGGATATACTAAAATTGTGTTAAGAGTACAAGGGCATTTGGAAAGAAGAACATTTGTGTGGTTATAATGTTAAAATTTATCCGCATTACCAAGCTAAACAATTGAATCATAATTATTAAAATTGAAGTGATAATATAAGCTAAAAAATTTAACAATAATTATTAAAATTGAAGTGATAATGTATAGAAATGGTTAAGTGATAAAATGTGTTTATGATATACTCAGGACCAATAAGGAATGCAAAAGTAGCACCACGTACTGTACTATTGTACCTTCTGGTATTTGGGTACTTGTTCTCAAATCTAAAACAAGTGAACGAGAAATACTTCCATTGGAAATAAAATTGGCGAACCACCAATAATTGGAAAAGGAAAACATAAAAGTTATTTTTCTTCCCTTTTGTCATTTAATTTCAACCAGACTGTAAAATCTACTTACAAATTTACCCTCGTCTCGAATTATTGTCATAAATTATTTGTCGACAAAATTAATAATTTTTTTATATTTTACCCTAAATAATATTTGTTTTTGAAAATAGGGATGACACATAAATAGAATTAACATGCAATGAAAAGAAATTCTATTTAATATATAAATAAGAGTAAAATAATAAAAAATTACATCGTGTAAAAAAGAAACACAGCAGATAATACAGTCGCTGTCGGAGTAACAAAAGCAAAGGGAATAAAAAGATAACTTTTCCAACTAGAACTAGTTTACACTTTACAGCACTTCACAGTTCACATTGATTTCGTATTTCAATCAAGAAGACTACCTAAACTTGTAGCTATTTAATTCTCTATTTTCATACTTCATAAATACACCACTAAAATAGGTGAAAACGTCTGTACCTTCAGATACAGTTTAATCATAAAAGGTAAAAAAAGATTTTTCTAGAATTACTTTTCTCGTCACTTATACCAAAGCCAGTTATAAGATTGGGGGCGTTTCTCTATGTGCATTAAAAGCCAGTATAGGACTGCTGATTCATTATTGCCCACTTTAAGAAAATACTAAACCACGTACTTTGCAAGAAAACATAAGTTTGCAATAGTTGGAAAATTTATTGACCACTACCAAACGCCAACATAGTCTATTAACCACGGAAAAGAGAAAGATATTATTAGCTTAAATTAGATTTGGAGTATATTAGAAGTAACTTATAATTGGAAGTATAAGAAGGGGAGCTATGGAGATTATCTACCTATAAGTCACAGGTCGAACAATGAAAGCGGCCATCAATATTTAGACCTTATAAGTTACAAGTTCAAACCGTAGAAGCAGCCACTAATGTTTACACTAGGATATGATATAACCTATAGGTCATAAAACAACCACTAATTTTTGCACTAAGATATAATAAGACCTTATAGGTCACAGGTTCGAACTGTAAAAATAACCACTGATATTTACACTAGGATATGATATGACCTATAAGTCAATTGTTGGAACCAATATGATAGACTGTATACATCACACCCCTTATAGGATATGGCCGTACCTTACATGAACGTGTGGGATCCTGGTACACCAGTCTGCCTCTTTCGAAGTAACTTATAAATTTGAGGGCACTCACCGAGAAATACTACCTCCTTGCAAGATCATGACAAGTATAAAAATTGCATTAAGACTTGATATCATGTTTAGTCACAAAAGCATTAGCAAGGGAAACAAACTCATACAGTTCAGAACATTTCAAAGAGGGAAAAAACTAAAGAAACTACAGCTGTTCCTATATAGCAGAGACCCAACAACACAAACAGAAACAACTGTATCTACATCTCGGCACTATCATCCCCAGCAAAAATCTCTTCTCATAAAGAAACCAATAAATGTGAATTGCAAAGACATTAGAGATTTAAACACACTATCGATAAAAGAGATCCTATATGACCAGAGACTTGCTGGAGAGAACAACACAAACACAACCTTGTTTCTTTCATTTGTTGTGCAACTTAGAGCTTCACCTCTCTATCATATATCCAGCTAAATGGCATGATTGGTCCTTGTTTTGCCCTACCCAGAGCTCTTTCTTCCAATTTTCGGATTCTCGGTGGCAACCCGCATACGTATTCCTGAGCTTTTCTTCCTTCTCCAGATAATCCAGTGAGATCAGCCACTTTCCACCTACCTACAAGAAACTCCAGTATATCTGCATAGTCTTTAGCAGTGTAGACGCTGAGACGCTGAGCAACTGCTGAGAAGTGATCAAAGAGGTTGTCATCGCGCCCATCGTACATCAAGTGTGCTGGCATAGATATCTTTTTCCTCATCATATCAGCAAATGCTAGCACAGTGCCATCAGGGTCGATCTCGAAAAGCTTTTCAACAATCTTGGTGTAGGCTGTTTCGTGGCGCTTCTCGTCTGCAGCAATTATGCCGCATATTTGAGCCAGCTTGATGTCTCCATGCTCCTTAGCAAGTCTAGCTGTGTTCCCATGGGAAACAAAAGTTGCCCTCTCTTGGAATGACGTGTAAATAAATCCTAAGTATGGATTGTTTTCTGTCCTAGGATCCTGAAACGTTTCGGACAAATGAAATATATGCAAACAGCAGATTTACATCAAATTGTATGGCACTAACCAGAAACAAAACACTAAGTGTCTACTCTGCCATTTACTGAACAAAGTGGGTTCGAAAAACAATTGAAAATATCACCTGCATGGATTCTCTTGTGAGACGAGTTCTATTCTTTGTTTCGGGAGGAGGGAAGTGGAATTTGTAAACCAGATGAGGGAACAACACATGCTGACACTATGAATTTCTCAGCATATGAGTAAATATTGTTCTCTAAATTTTAAAACATGTATTCATAAGTTTTAAATAGCCCACTGATAGAATTTATTTGATAGTCTCAGCATGTATATGACGATGTTTTCCAGCTTTAATATATAGTATGATTGTAGAGGGAATTTTGAAACTAATTCTTAAATATGTAGAACTCACCATTCCAGATCCAATCAAGTATTGGATTGTCTTCTCAATTGCTCTCATGTCAACTCTCCCTGAAAGATAAAGATACTTGTTGAGGAGGTCACCGTGCCGGTTCTCTTCGGCAGTCCAGGCCCGTGTCCAAATGGCCCAAGAAGTAGGGCTTGCACCGGTTTCATCACGAACACCATCCAAGGTATTAAGCATAGTCTGATATGTTGGAAGGGCTTCTTCTGTGATCATATCCCCAACTAGAACAACAAAATAATCATCTGGAATCTCCTTAGCCCTCTCCCTCAATTCCTTGACTTGGTCATGAAATCCGTCTGAAGCAGGATCCGGCAGGAAATCCTGTGGTTGCCAGCATTTTTCCACTGGTTTCAGGTGAACCAATAAATTTTGATCCGCCCAGTCCTCCATAGATTTAAAAATCTCAATTTTTTGAGGTGGCATAGAGTGTGTTACTTGAACATGAACCTCACGAGGAGGAGAAAAGAGCTTCTTTGTCTCAACTTCCCTAGACAGAATGAAAAAGAAAACCAAATTATAAGAGAGAGTCAAGCAAAAATCTTAATCTGCAACATACATATCGAAATTGTATATGGGAACAAATACTAAGTTTGTATTCAACAAGGCAATCACAAATTGTAATCATTGTCATGCAGTACCAATAAGATGGAAACCAAGAATCTATAAATGAAATATTATCTTTAGGTTCATTTTACAATCTCCACAACCAGAGGCATTAGCATGGTGAAATATGATTTCAGCTTGAAAATATATTAGTGTTCTGAACAAAGGAATCACATGTTTAGAAAGGTTCGGGCATTTTGTTCTAAAGGTTCCCTAGTGATTTTTTGTTTTATTAAGGAAAGTTAAGAACGAAGTGCAACGGTTTCCTAGTAAGCATAGTTGTCTAATCAGTGAAGAAAAGGCTTAACAATCAGATATGATAGAGCAACTCCACCAATATGTTTTTTCAGACGGAATTGGCCCCTATCATCAACTAAAGGTAGGAAGATTTTTTCCATATTTCAATTGCACGAGCCCCTGATGATGAGCAGTGGCAGAGCCACATGCACCAAAGGGGTGTTAATCAACACCCCTCCGCCGGAAAATTACACTGTATAGCTCGGTAATTTTTTTTTAAAATATGTATATATACTATATAATGACACCCCTTGACTTTTTGGTGAGTTTGTTTCTTTATATTTTGACTCCCCTTAATAAAAATCCTGGCTCCGCCACTGATGATGAAGCCAGTTAATCTCCATGCATATATTAAATCTACTTTATACATTTTAAGCATCTTAGAGCTCATTTTAAAGGACAGATAAAACTAATCAGAAAAATAAAATCCATACAACCAGGTAGTTAAGGGGAAGTAGGTTGAGACTCCAAACGAAAAGAAAAACCAAGGGAAAAATCAAGAAAACTTATGCTAATAGAATAAGAAAACAAGCTAGAAAACAAGGATGTTCCCAAGTGAATTGATAACTAATGAGTACACCAATTGAGGCAGAATTATGCATGTAAAGAAGGCACCAATATGTTTTCATTCATGCATCATCACTTCAACCAAATCTATATTGGACAAGTAATTTAGAACTATTAATAGACGAGGGATCCAATCACATTACAGTCCAAATGAGCTAACATCAAATGCCAAGAAACAGAAAATCAAAAAACAACAAAGGTCTAAACAAACAAACTCTTGCACAAGAGAGGGGTGACCACAGTCCTTGGAGTGGGTGAAAATCATGGGAAATTAGCAGAGACAAAAAAGATGCTAGGTGGGAGTGTGCTGGGGGATAGCTAGACCGAACGCCACCGCTATCAAAAGAAGAAAAAAACAAATGAACGCTCCTAGAAGCCTGACACATTGGCAAAATCCATAAAATAACTAAGTAAATGAATACCTGGCCAGAAATCCTGAAATTTCTGGCTTTACTACTGACAGGGCCAACTCACTTTTGTTTGACACAGAAAATACGCTTCTAGGAAGCATTGGTAATGAAACTACTGAAGTCACTGAAAAAATCACAGGGTAAAAAAAGCATAGAATTGTATACAGCCTCAATCAAATTTAAAGGTTATGCACCTTCTCCACCAACAAAATTTTAAAAAAAAAAAAGGAAAGGAAGCATGGATAACTGAAACATAAATTTTAAATGTAAAAGAAAGGTCATGAGTCAAAGAAAAAGATCAAAGAAAATACAAATATTATTGAATTATCATACCAGGAGAGAGAGTGAGAGAGAGAGAGAGAGAGAGAGAGAGAGAGATCTTAATAGATTCATTTAGAGAAAATTAAACGACCTCATTCTTTTTGAAATGTAAAAAATAGCTATATTGCACAGTCAATCAAAGAACCTCATTATGGAATTAAGAAGGTAAACCAGTTGGGGACCAACTAGCCATAAAACCAGTCAACTCTAGGATGTAGCTGAAACCAACATATCTAGCCTTTGAGACCTAATTCCCAACAAATTAAATTGGACAATTGAAAAACAATTTTAGAATCTGAGTTTCCTTCCACATAAAAAAAAAAAAAAAAAAAAAA
>MCJB01034505.1:129321-148368 GCA_002018475.1 Nicotiana obtusifolia | reverse complement strand
TCTCTCTCTCTCTCTCTCTCTCTCTCTCTCTCTCTCTCTCTCTGTCTATGTCAGAGAACAGAACTACTAGTAATAAATCCTGAAAACTCAACATATATAAGGCATATAGCACAAGTAAACTAGAGAAAATAAATCAGCATGCTCAAAGACACTCAGGAAAAGTGAACTGCACAGAAATATTCACAATGTCATTAGCATAAACCTTCAGAAACAGCACCCAATAATCAACTTTTTAGAAGAAACCCCAAACAACAAACTTGAGGAAAGAACAGTAAAAGTTATAGTTGCCTAAATCTCCTCAAGATTGATACCATCAATGTTTAGCCTAAGAAACAAAAAGAAGAAGCTCACATACAGATAAATCAATTCAAAAGACAAAATAGAACTAAAGTTAAAAAAAATCCAATAGAAGTTGTCAAGAAACAATCTTTTTTTAACAAAGATCGAAGCGTTAATATATAAAATGAAAAAGGACTAATGGGTTTCAAGAATAAACTAAAAGGCAACTGAAAGACCATAAACAGAAAATATAAAGAAAATGAAACTCGCGTTGCACCTGAAATCTTTCTTACCAACTTTAATACCAGAACAAGAATAAAATAAAAAGGCAAGTGAAAAGAAATACATAAAAAGAAAATGAAAAGATGATACTTACTTTGTACCAGAACGAAGGCTTGCAGCCATGAAAAACTTTGGAGATCTAAGGCTCACCATTGGTGGAAGAACAAAAGAAGAGTATTTGTGAGACTGAAAGTTGAAGGCATTCAACTTCAATGCCATTTTCTCTACTTTTCCTCAATCCTTTCTTCTTCTTTTTTCTTGTGATTTTGGTTTCTTTTTTTCAGGATTTGTTTCCTCCACAGAACTGAAAGCGAATAGCAAACTTATATGAGAAATGAGCGGACAAGTGGGACAGGCCTAACCCAGTTGGACTTAACAATATTTCCATGGAAAAAATAAGTACATTACTTGATATTTCAGCAAAGTTTGCCTCTAAAGTTCTTCTTATTTACCTTATTACCCTTTTATTTAAAAAAACAAATGCGTGAGTTCATTACTTTACTTCTCTTGTTGTTTAACTAATTTTAATCTAATGTTACTTATATTAAAGATTTAAAATCACAATTACTTGTCTTAATCATTCCAATTGCTAATATGACTATATATTTGATTATGTATATATAAAATCACGATTTATAGTGATATTAGTAACGCTTCGATAAGACATACTAAAGAGGAACTTCAACTTGTATTGGGGTAAAATTGAACTCAAAGAAGGGGCAAAATAGTCAATATGAGAATGTCCACAATTGTCAACAGCATCTTTGAATTTAGTGTGGAAAAAGAAGGAAAAATTAAAGGGCGTTGATGTGGTCGAGGAGAGAGTGCGGTGAAATAGAAGGCACGAAAAAACCCTTGCCAAGTATATTCCACTTGGCATTATTTCTTCTTTTTCTGTTGCATGGAATCCATTTGTAAACTTCATTTCTTTATTTATTGCCAAGTTTTCAAACATGCACACCCCCGTGCAAAAGAAGAAAAGAAAGAGTAGAACAAAAGAAATTAACCTTCTTTGTGTTTTTTCTTCACCATTTGGTATTGGTGTCGAGCAGAGTCGGACCAGGATTTGAAATTCGCGAAATACATGCTGGAGAGGAAATCTAATTCTACTTATAGTTAAATTGTGTCCTCCGTGTTAATCAATGCAGTTATCTAAATTTTGAATTTTAGCGTATATATTTCAAAATTACTGAGCGCGCTAAAACGCTACCTATTGAAATATTATTTTTATTTTTAAATTTAATTTCAAAACCTCTAAATAAGGGTAAATGATTCTGACTTATCTCACTGACTCCTTTTGTCCTCTTCTTCGGTTTCTCCTTCCTCTCAAGACGGCAAAAAGTTACAAAATAAAATAAGTTTCTCGTTCTGCTTGTTTTTAGACAACTTAAATATCACAATTATAAATGTGGTGGTTAAAAAATTTCATTAGCAAGTAGAAATATCTTGTCGAGTCTAAAACTT
This sequence comes from Nicotiana obtusifolia, assembly GCA_002018475.1. Classification (NCBI taxonomy): domain Eukaryota; kingdom Viridiplantae; phylum Streptophyta; class Magnoliopsida; order Solanales; family Solanaceae; genus Nicotiana; species Nicotiana obtusifolia. The sequence goes on along the minus strand of MCJB01034505.1, from coordinate 146,343 downwards.
CAGCTCAAATGCAATAGTCCTCTTATGTACCTCTTCCTAGCACCGGATGGTGTTGTTCAGCTGACAATAAATGGGATAAAACTTATGGAAATTAATGTTTAAGTTTTAGCACACGCATAAAAGGTTAGATAATATTTTTTTTATTTGTATAAGTTTTGATTGACAGAATTATTTCAAATTTAAAAGGTAATATATATCGAATAATATAATTAAGATGCGCGTGAGCTGACCCAGAAAATAAGAAGCCGACCTCTCTTACTCTATTTTGCTAAAGCATGTACCTTACTTTATATATCCACTTAGATTGAAGCTCCCAAAGTCAAGTACAATCTTCTTTTTAGTATAAACATGTGAAAAGCTAAATAACTTTTATGAGAGTCACTCTCCTAAGTCCTAACCAAGTAAAACATCACTAGTATGGGCCGAAAACAAGCCTCATGGCCGTCGTCGCCGTTGGTTTTAATAACTCAAAAAGTCTTTCGAAAGCATTTATGTAGAGGAAATCTGGAGTGGTCGTTAACTTAAAAGTTACCGTGTCAAACCATCAATTTGTTATCATAGCAATTTTTACTTGTTAACACTTTTTTAGTATTCACGTTAATCAGTATAAAACCTATATAAATTATTAAAAAATAATAATGCAGGTAAAACTAAATGCAATATATAGTTAATTGATGAAAATAAATATTAGTATATTGATACAATATATAGTTGAATTCAATATTTTTTTACTTAGTGTAATTACTTTTATAGTATTTATAATTATAAATATTTTGTTATATAAGATACAAATATGCAATATTGTAATTTAAAATAGTTATTTTAAATTATTTATCATTTTAGAACTTCAAAACAAAATTAATAATTTTTTTATTTTACACACATAAATAGAATAAATATTCAATGAATAGAGATTATATCTTAAGACATAAATAAGGGTAGAATAGTCCAATCCATTTCCCAATTAATATTTCTTAAGGGGCATGTAAAAGAGAAACACGACACATAATATGAGACGGAGGAGTATCAGTCTATTGACAGCAACTTTGCAGGGCAAGCGTTGAGTCTAGGTTATGGATTTATGTTTGACCAAAAGTGTAACTTTCGGTTAAACTATTAAATTTAAATAATGATGGGTTAAATCTAGTTAAGGATAATAACTCTAGATGTAAATCTTAAAAACGTGCAGAAGGTGGGGACAAATCCCTTAAATGATTGATGACAGTAAGTGTAAAGTATTCTTAAAGTATGAGCAATAAAGGAAGTGTAACTAACAATAAATAGCAATAAGTGTCATTCAAGTAAATAAAGAGAATGATTCAACCAATAGTGAATGGATTGAGCGAATATTTCTCCTGACAATGATGGGTGACGGACAAGTTTCAAGATTTGTTTGAACAATCCTCGGATCCGGTGGGATGATGTAGAATAAAATGAGCAAGAATCTTTGTCAAAAGGCAATCTTTGTATTTTTATATGTGGAAGAGAATCTTCTACTTAAAAGTGTTTTTATCAAATGAATTTTTCATGCCCCTATTATTATCTTTTCTCTCTATATATATATGAGAGATTTTCCTAAGAAATCCTAGTAGTACAAGTGCAGAGAATATTCACTAGAATATTCCCTTTTAATATCCTACCCTAACAAACTAGCCGTTACAGCTTTTATATATGATTAATATTCAGTCTCGATCTCGACCCTTGTCGACATTTCGATTACGGCTCTCGTCGACATCTTGACTACGTCTCATGGTTGAAACCTCGGCCAATGACTTTGTTGCATCCTGGTTCACCTCGACCGACTCTTTCCTTAATGCCATATTACACTAAATATCCTTAGGGCAGATTTTAGCCTACACAGTTTCTATGGCATTTTCCCATTCCAAATCTATCGTTTTTACATTGTATTTACTTCCTTTCCCTACTTTATGTTATTTAATTTTCAGCAATATCGTACGTCCTACAATGGTATTGTCCTCTAAGACATTGCAATTGATGCAAACGGTAGCGTCACTGAGCGTAATTTCAAAAGAAGAGACAAGATCTTTGTAATAATCAAGATAAATTATAGCCGGGAGCTTACCATAATTAATAGGGTTTCTTACGTACAAAGATATAGGAATAGAAGCTTTTCCAGCTCACTTGTTTTACGTGGAGACAAAACCATAACAAGTTGTAAATTTTACGTTTGAAATATATTCAGTAGGAAAACTAGAAATATGGTTGAAATACTAGTCTAACAATTCGGTTTCAAGAATACAACTTATGGCATTGATAAGGCATAACTTGCTAATTGCTATTAACCTATAAGAAATAAATTTGGACATTTGGTTGAACCTCACCCAATTTTCACATTTTACTCATCCCATTATTCTGGTTATGACAATTGATTCACAAATTCCCAAAAATTTTAGAGTCATCATATTTTTTTCTCTGGAAGGGATGGATATATAAGCTTCAGAAAGTAAGAATTACACGAAAAAAAATGTATTATTTCTTGAGCTATGAGAACCGTTTCATTTAAAATGTTAAATTTGTTATTGAATTATGAGAACAATCTCATTTATTTATATCGTATATTCTCACTACGCTCTTTCACGCTGACATAATTAATCTTTTTTCAAGTTGAGTTGAGCATTCAAGGGTATTTGGTTTTATGGCTGACTGGAAATTTTAAACTCTCAACATTTGCCTACTTTGATACACATAATATAAGCTACTACATTTAAAAGTTTAAATTATTAAAATTAGACATTATTAATTGTGAACATGCCATTTGAATATTTATTTATTTATTTATTTGTATAAGTGGGTTGGACAATAATCCCTTATTGCCTTCACAAATCATTTCAAATATTTTGATTATAAGGTGTCAAAATTAACACATAAAAACTTCAATCTATTCAATACGTCTAAGCCTAAGCGGGTTGATAATAAATATATTAATTTTTAGTTGATTTGTTCAAATGTTTGAATGAACTTTAGACTACCTAAATCGTGTGAAAAAAGTTAGATGTCTTTTATTGCATTTTAGGTATATATCTCTCCGGATTTTTACATGCTTTGCCTCTACATCCAAAAAAGAAGTTTTCGCTCAAATGACTAGACAAAAAAAATGATTACACAAATTATAAGAAACAAACAAAAGAATGGAATATAATATTGAGTTAAACATAATAAGTTATAATTCATACTAGTTAATTTGTCTGCGCTACGCACAATAAAATATACTTTTTGTATATATAATGGAGACCGAAGATATAAAAATTAAAATAACAAATTAAATTTAAAATAAAGATATAATTGTAAGACATGAATTATTACAAAAAATAAAAACAAGTGTACAACAAAAATACATATGAACATATAAAATAGAAAACATAAATACAAATGAAAGCATCATCTACTTTCTCTTAGAGATTTATAATTAACGGCCCTCTTATAGAGAAAAGTGTAATATAAATTGCCTGGCATCCCTTTCGATTTAAAGGTTGTTACATTCATAAACAAAGATAATAGTATTTAGTGATTCTATTTAGAGTTAACATTTTGGGCTTTTTCACTTTTAGCATGCGCTAGAAACTATTTATATTCGGTAGCAAAAAGAGTATATATAAAATTTATATCTTTTTTGTATGTAACATGCATAATATATATGTGTGTGTGTGTGTGTGTGTGTGTGTAATATATATATGTATATATACAAAAAATATAAAATTAATATAAATATTTCGGCTATTATTTTGAAAGCGGCTATACATTATCATTCTCCCAACATTTTTCACGATTGGAGACTCTAAGGGGTCATTTGGTAGGTTGTACTAAGTAAATAATCCCTGTATAAAAATTTAATTCGTCCAATATAATGTTTGGTTGCTCAATTTAATTTATGCATACCTAATACATGGATTCTTATACCTCATAGGAGGGCTTAGCTAATACCAAGAAAATCAAGGGATTACTAATCCCTGTATTAACTATACCTGGATAAGACCTTAAAATTACTAAACCGTCCCTCAAACCCTTTTCCTAAATTTCTTTATATATAGAAAGAAGAATATTCAAAGGTATAATTGTAAAGAAGATTTTGTACAGTTTTAAACCAAACACAAGCTTAGATTATACATTGCATAGCTAATTTTTAATACAATAAACCAAATACTTGATAAAAAATAATTCCAACACTACAATCTCTGCATTACTAATTTTTGCATTACTTGTGTTCGTACAAAACGACCTCTAAATTCTCTCGCCTTCCACTCCTGTATGATTACTATTCATAGATGACACTTATTATGGTTCAATAATGTGCCACGCGGAGATCGAAAATAAAAGCAAAGGAATTATCCATCACGTCAAATAAAGTCAAAGACCAAATAGTGTGTTTATTATATCCTGGAGCTGGAAGTCTAGTAATTAATATAACAAAGAAAATTGTTCGGAGCCATTTATAGACACTTAGTTACAATGAATTACGAAATATAGCATCATATTATTGTTTCCGATATAATATTAGTTATTGCGATAGTATTTATAGAACCACATATTGGAAAAATAAGTTTGTTGGTTGAAAAAATGTGCCGCCTTAACATTTTCACCGAAAAAAAAAAAAAAAAACGAAGAGGGAAAACTGAAGAAAAGTATAAAACGAAAATAGTAATTACGGGGAGATCCCGAAGTGAAAGGGAAAAAATTTAGCTATCATTACCGCTATTTAAATGGCATAGAACCTGCGAAAAGCAAAAACTATCATCAGATGCTACTTTGGCAAGTATTTTTGTTTCTGCAATATTATTATTCATGTACTTAAATTGACACCTACAAAAATCATAACACAAAAAGATAAGAGGGGAAAAGGAAAAGAAAATAGGGAGCAATCCTCCAAGATATACCCAACTAATTTTAAATTGGAGATTATTCCTGTACGTATCAAACTTGGTAAGGGACAACATATTGGAGATATATTCATTAAACATCATGCAAAAGGATTTGTATGATATCAATCGGCCATCCACTAAAGAGATGGATCAACTAAATCTTGAAAGATGACAAAATGAAAATTTAAGACAAAAAATCTCTTTCAGTTGCCATCTGAACATTGAAGAAGCACAATTTTCTCTCCATTCTATTGTGATGAGGCATTACATCTCATATGTAACTGCATGAAGTCCGCTAAAATGTGGCTATTGGATTTAATTGTAATAACTTTTGTAGTTATTTTCATTCGATGTTCATGAAGGGACATGATTTTTGGATTTCATAAATAATTGAAATGAAAAGAATAACGGGTAATAATATAGAACATGAAAAAAAAAAAGATAAATAGCTTTCTTGACATATGCGAGGCGCCAAGTGACCTTCTCAATTATATATAGAGAGATTTGTTGCGAACAATATTTGAACAAAATCGAGTTATGACTTGTTTATTAACTTATACGTCCATTTTAGCAACCACAAAAAAAAAAAAAAAAAAAAAATACACTCTAGTCCAACTTCAAGAAGAAAATTACAGAAATATGATATTGTAAGGGTTAATCTTGAATTTTTGTTCCCCTCCTTGCCCATGGACAATTTTTTTGTTCTTATTTGCCTCACGGGCAAACCATCAAAATTCAAAGCTTTATCGTATGAAGAAATTCTTTTAGAAGGTTTGCCCATAAAGTAAACGTGTAAAAAATTCAAGAACACCTACTTTCAAGGCTATTTTTGTAAAACAAAATTCATTTTCAAGGTCATTTTTGTAAATCAAAGTCTATTTGACTAGGGGTGTTCGTCGGTGAGTTTTTTTTTTTTAACGGTATTTAGATATTTCGGTTCTTATTTTCGGTATTGGTGTCCTAAAACGTTATACCAATACCGTATCTAATTAAATTCGATATGGTTCGGTTTATCGCCTTTCGGTTTCGGTTTTCTTTGGGAAGTAACTTCGGTTTATTCAGTTCTAAAGCAACTTCTGAACGTCATATTTAGGGAAGAATAACACCTTAACTATCCAACAAATTTAAAATTATAACTAGCCAGCAAAATCATTCTTATGAATGCAACAACACTACACAGCATATATGGACTTCTATAAACAGGAGCATAAGAATAGAATAACGTTTACAAACTTCATCAACGTATAAGTGTTTCAGGTCTAAAGCTCTAACTTGCATCTCCGTAATATACCAGACACCAATAAACTTCTCAAAATGTGATCAAAATAAGTTTTTAACAAGTATTGTTTACAAAAATCATTCAGGTAACATCCATTAACCATAGACAAAAATAGGTGGCAGCACATGCTTTAACAAAAGAACATGGAACTAGAAACATTCTCTTAAGCACTCTGGTAACTGCGGGCTAGGATGACACGATATTTAGAATTAATTCAATATATATTTCGGTATGGTATCGATATTTCGTTATTTTTTTAAAAATACCAAATATTTTTAAAATGTGAATCAAATAACATACCAAATACTAAAAATTTTAGTTTCCGTGTGGTAATTCTCTATTTATCGAATTATGCACCGCCCTACATTTGACACGTCTGGAGATTTGGGCTTAAACTGTATATAGCACCTTAACATGGTTCGGATCTTCCCCACCCGTCACATTTCACGGGTGACCCGAGACTCATCTCTTGTGTAATACTCCAAAATCCCCTGCTAAACCCTGAAATTTTGATTTTGCCAATTTGTTTTGTACCCATTTAGTTAATCTTGACAGTGCAATTCGATTTTCTGCGCTAGTTTTTCTGAGAATGGATTTGCCAGAAGGGTTAGAGGAATCACTATCATCCTCTTCATTCTCCATTGGAAGAGTTGACGTTATTACTGACACAATGAATCAGTTTAAAATTGCAGAAGAAGGTGATGACGGAAGTGGCGTGCAGGTCACCTGCTTTTCTGAAGTCTCTGACGATGCTACTCTTCACTTTCAGATCATTCGTCTTCAGAAACAGGTTTCCTTAGCTCCCTTACTCCATTTTTTATCTAGTAAGTAACTATGTTGCTATCTAATTATCAGAACTTAGTGAAAAGCCAAAGTCGTCACTATTTGAAAAGATTAGAAGTAGCTACATTCGACAAAATGGTGCAAATATTCAGTGGCGGGTCCATAATTTTGAAGTAGTGGGTGCTCCACTATATTTAGCGCAAGTAGGCATATAGAGCATATAACCAATGGGTTCAACTAAACTCAGGTTTTTGGCACAAAGCATGAATGTAGACGTCAATGATAATCCAAAGTCTTATCATATACATAAATTTTTGAATCCATAATTTCAAAAGTGTAATAGGTTCAATGCCAAGAATCTAAAAATAAACATCAAATTTTACTCCTAGATCCCCTTAGAATTTTACTCCTAGATCCCCTCTAAGGCTCCACTAACACACAATCGATAGGAATATCAAATATAAGTTCACAACTATTTGAAACTGATGGTGAACATATCTAACATGTAAGCAATTATATCAATTTAAAAAGAAAAGACCATTCTATTCATAGTTATTCTCTACGTTTCATATTTTGAGAATCTCAACTTACACTAAATTTATTATAGATATATTTATTTAATACGAAAAGAGAAGAAAAATGAGTTTCATTGTGTGGACCAGGAGTAAATATAATATGTTTTGGGAACTGAATTTGGGGAGAAGAAAGTAAAATGGAAAAGAGAAACTAAAAGGGAAAAGGAAGAAAGGAAAGAAAAAGCACGCTGACAAAATGCTTAAAATAGGACTCAATCTTGCGTTGTAGAGGCCTTAGCCGGTATTTACCCAGCCCCAATAACCAAAGCACCCAGTTGCATTTTTGGTTCCTGGGTGCTTCACATTTTATATGTCTCTTTTAACAAGTTATCAGAATATAATTATATGAATTTCGCGTAGAAAGTAATGGGTGCTCGAGCACCCATAATGATCAACGTGGATCCGCCCCTGCAAATATCGGCCGAGATAGTTCAGCTACTGGTCCATAAATACTGACACTTAAATAAATGAGGCTTGAGGTGTTCGAAAAATGAGGTTGATCTAAAATCACATGGAGGGAATTTGTCTCGGAAAACACTGCGGTTTCACAGAATTATTGTGGACTTAGTTAAGGACGAAACACAATGGAAGCTAAGGAATTATATAGACTACCAACTCGTTGGGGTTAAGGTTTGGTTACTGTTATTACTCTTACATTAGCTGTAGTGTTGGGCAAGAATCTTTTAGTATGGTTAAAGGCTTATATACTAGTGTAAGAATAAATGTGAGATTCAGAGATCCTCTAGTTAAAAACCTCGAATTTGCCTTAAAAGGCAAATCATATATGAGCAAACTAGTATTGGAATGATATAGGTCGAAATTGAGCAAAAAGATTTTATAGAATTCATTTAGCCAAACCCAACTTTACTTGTGAGTGAGATCTTAGTGATTGATTAATGTTCATAACTCTATATTGGTTATGAACGGAAGTAGCAGCTGAAGTCACAAGAAGGTTAACTACCGTGGTACTAAAAGTACAAGTCAGATGCTTCTAAATAAATACTTATGGTATTTGATTTGTCATGTACTTAATACTATATGCGAATGGGCGCTGAATTTAGTTGAGTGTCACTGGTTTACTATGATCTGGAATGTTTTTTTTTTTGATGAGGTAAGAGAATTGCATTAAAGGCATCAAGAAGATGCAAGAAGTACAAAAGAGAGAGATACATAAAGACATAGCTCTACAGACAAAACCTAGGCTAAAGCTAAGGAGCTGACGAAGTCCAAGAGATTAATAGGGCAATTGACAGGAGTTAAGTTCTGCCAACTATATAACCATAAAAGACATCTAGCCTTAAGTGCGTATGTAGGAGTTGATATCCCATCAAAACATTTGTGATTCCTTTCTGTCCAAACACACCACAAAATACAAGAAGGGATCATCTGCCAGACTTTACTGATGTAGTTATCAACTTTCCATGAAGACCAGCTTTCATAGACATCCTTAATGTTCTGAGGCATGACCCAGCTTAAACCAAAGATGGCAAAGAACATACACCAGATATCTGCTGCAACTGGGCAGTGAAGAAAGAGATGCCTGTTGGATTCTGGCTGCTGCAAACACACATAACATCTGTTGGCCAATTGAAAACTTCTTCTGCTGAGATTGTCCTGGGTTAGGCATGCTTCATTTAGGGCTATCCAACTGAAACAGGAAATTTTTGTTGGTAGCTTGGTCTTCCAATGTATTTCCAAGGCCATCTATCAATGATTTCATTGGTGGAGCAAAAGTGAGTGTAGCCTGCGTTCACAGTGTAAAGGCCATCCTTGGAACTTCCCCACCTTATACTGTCAAAAGTATTTTCCTTGACTGAAAAGCCTTCCAATTTTGCCAGCAGATTTAGATGTTGTGGAAGCTCCCAGTCCTGCATATCCCTCCTGAAAAGAGTGTGCCAACAATTGTCTTGCCAATTTTGAGAAATAGTGGAATCTTGATTCTAAGCTATCCGAGGAAAGTCAAACATCAGGATGGCCTTCAAACCATTTATCTTTCCAGAACTTTATGTGATTGCCATTGCCCAATTGAAAATAGGAGTTTCGGGAAAATTCACTCCAGAGCTTCCTAATGTTCATCCATGGACCGACCTCATATGGACTTCTGGACAGCTTAGTACGCCAATGATTCTCGGACCCATGCTTGGCCCTGACCACCTCTTTCCATTGTGAATTCTCCTCTTGACTGTATCTCCAGCCATTTCATCAGCATGCATTTGTTGTGGATGGAAAGATCTCTGATGCCTAGGCCACCTAAATACTTTGGCATGGTGACCTTTTGACCACTTGGCTAGATGAAATTTATGAGCTTTGCTTCCTCCTTCCCATAGAAATGTTCTCCCGATCTTGTTAAGCTGTTTTACAATTTTGTTGGGGATTGGTATGAGGTACATCAGGTATGTTGGGATGCTATCTAGCACACTGTTGACAAGTGTCTGCCTTCCCCCCATTGAAAGATACTGCCTTTGCCATGAAGCTAGCTTCTTTTCAAATTTCTCAATGACTCCATTCCACACCTCAGTTGAGTTATGTTTTGATCCAAGAGGTAGACCAAGGTATGTAGTAGGTAATGTAGCAGTACCACAACATAGAATTCCAGCTAGTTCCTCCAGATTGTTGACTTCATTTACAGGGTTGATGGTGCTTTTTGCCATGTTAATGTGCAAACCTGAAATAGCTTCTCTGGAATGTTTTTCTTTATCTTGGAGATTATAGATGAAGATGTTACTCATAGGATCAAAATCAGATAGTTGAAATGGAGAAGTGTTGTTATATGATAAAAGGATACCTACCAAAGTGAAAAGAAAATTCTATAGAACAATTATATGATCAACTATATTATATGAGAGTGAATGTTGGGCTGCTAAAGTCCAATGCATTCACAAGATGAGTATCGCAGAAATGCATATGCCTTCGATGGACGTGTGGTTATACAAGGTTAGACAAGATTAAAACTAATTACATTTACCAGAAGGTACAAATAGCATACCTTGAGGACAAAATGATAGAAAGTCGCTTGAGATAGCTTGGTCTTATCTTGCGTCGACCTCCATATGTACCAATCTATTTGTGTGAAACCATGGTGAGTGAAAGGAACGAGATGGATCTAACATCACGTGGAAGGTAGTTGTCTCGAAAGACCTACAATCTCTTGGAATCTGTGTAGGCTTAACGAAAGATATGACACGTTGTAAGTTAGTACAGATTATATTTTAGTTATGTTAGTGCGGTAGTTTTTGTCCGATGCTTCCCGGGAGTCTTTTAGCCCTAGTACAGATTTTATGCCATTAAAAAATTATAGAGAACTTCTAGTATCTTTTTTTTTTGTTATTTTTTTTTGTTTTGCATATGTTGGCTTGAGATGAATTTAATTGGATAAATATGGTCAGTGAGAGTGCATATGGCCGACTCAACTTGTTTGGACTGAGGCGTAGTTGTTGTATCTCTGAGACTATAGAGGTGCCCGTGTGGATCATACTATTGCAATTTGAGGGGTTTCTTTGATAATTCTGTATATTTGTGTATACTGTTAGAAGTTTGCCTTTAACAGCAAATATGACAGAAAATTGAGAATTTTTAATTTAATACAAGTGTTAGCATTTTGAAGGAGCATTTATGATCCTGTTGATACATTTGTGACTTGTTTACATCTTTAATCAAGACACACTTAAATGTACTGTATAGAAAGAACGAATTTCTTGATTAGTTGCTATGGTTATTGATTTTGTTAATTACAAGTGTGGAATATCTTCAAAGTTGAAAACAGGTTACTCTTCATTTGCGATAATCTCTTTCATCCTTTGTAGATATATGCTTGGATTGGTTGCAGTTCAACCAAATTTGGGAATCTATATGCAGCTGCTCCAGCAAGACCTGTAAGTTTGGAACTTGACTTATATTGCTCTTCAACTTTTTCCTTCAACTGCTACCTTTCTTGTCCATCTCTGTAATTGCTTTTGAATAGAGTTAATGAGAACAGAGATAGTAATATTGGATTATACTCCTAAAGAAAAAGATATATTGATTATGTAAGTATCCGAAACAAAATTGAAAAGAACACTGAAAATAACTTGGAGTGAGAACAAGAAAGAACAAGGAAAACTCAAATGAGACTTCAAAAACCTCTACAGAAATACACTCGTGCATAGCCTTTTCATCATATCCCTTTAAACAAATAGATTTTTTAGTGGGGGATGTATGTTATCTTTCAGAGGGTGATGATGGTTGTGATTTGGCTTATCTATTTCAGTTGTTACACTCTTTATGTCATGTGCAGAGCAATACCGTTGCGGTGAGTTCCTTGACCGGAGGAACATCTGATAATACAGGATCTGGTATTGCCCGCCGATTAGGTACATCACCACCCAAAATAAGTCAGTTCTCACACGTTTTTCTCTTGATATATTGTCTGACGTAACTCTTGTTGCAGTTCTTAAGACTGGACTCAATGTTGTACTAGCTTGTAATATCCCCAAGAACAGCCCCATGCTTGAGGTTTGATCTCTTTCTACTTCCACTCTGTTTATCTTCCCTTTTCTAGGTTCCCCCTCTGCATGTTTGCGTAATTGTGTCCAATATTTTATTTGGATGTCATTTTAGTTTATATAGCTGATAAGTACATGGAATTGTAGATATCTATCTTTTTGGATCTTGTGCATATCTCCCTAACTGTTGGTATGATTCTCACTCTCCCTTTATTGAGGATTCAGGCTGCTGCTGAGAAAAAGTTGATGCAAAAGCTTATCAGTCTAGGCTACGCAAAGCCAAGACCTCGAGGACCATCTTCGTAATGGATTATCTGTGCATTGAGTACAATGTAGCTGAAAATCCCAGTTAGATATACTCTTGAGAGGTGCATAGCATGCGCAGTATACAGGAAACCACTACACCGAAGGAGACTTCTGAAACCACTTGAATCTTTTACCATCACTGATGAAGAGTGTTGCATAGTAACTTGATTGTGGCGTCTGAAACATTCTTGCTATGCTTGTGTTCCAATTCTTGAATACTCTGATATGGAAAGTGATAAACAACTCTATAGCTGCAAATTCTTTTTTTTTTTTTTTTTTTTTTTTTTTTTTTTGTCTTTTTATATTTACAAAATCGTTACATTAATTGATAACGTTCTGGTAATTTAATAGGTTCTGACTAATTTTGTCGGCGCGTCAGTAGGTCACTTAGTTATTCCCAGTATAACTAGAACAATCAGCTACTCTTGAGGTTTTTGAAATAGAAGACAACTAGTGAAACAAGAAACGTTTTCTTTTATTATGATAGCTAAGCATTGATGTTTCTCTTTGACAATGATGGGGTAATATCAGGAGTTTCAACTGTTCCGTCATACCGTATTCGATCTAGGCCTTGCAAAACTGAAATTGATAACTCTCAGAATTAATAGAGCAGTTGCTTTACAATTTTCACACACTTGCAGTTTCTTTTGCGATGAATGGCCTCTAAGGGTAGTTATTAGCCATAGAAATGTGACAACCATTTTGTAGCCGTTACACATAGCAAGGTAGTAGTGCTCTCTAGTTCTCTCTAAGTTCATTACTTCAACCAATTAGGCAGTGCCAGTCTTAAACTTTGTTCGCTCGTATTCTATCTTCCAGCAAGGCTAAGCGAAATGTAAATCCTCTGCAAAGTGAATGCTAAGCTATAAATTGTTTGATTTCTTTTGCAATCCATTTAAACCGAACTTGTAGACTGTAGCAGAGCTTCTTGGCCTCTACTTAAATTTTGGCACAAACAAGAATAGATGGGAAATTTTCTTTCCTTAGTAAAGCTTTTCATTCCTCTTCATTGATGAATGAGGACCTGTGTCCCTCCCATCATTGACAGGGAAAAGGTCAGGTGAGGCCAGACTAAGTTTTGCCAGATCAAATACTTAACGCTGCTAATCATTTTGGAATTTATACGAAATGCAGGCTGGAAAAGCAACTGAATTCAACCATCTACAACAGTATTCAAAATCTAAACTACAATCCATAGCAGAGCAAAAATAACCACAAATCTCAACATTTAGAAGCACTTGGCTAGTGTTCAAGGAGGTGAAATCAAGATTGTCAGAGGTCGCCATCATCTGGTGAAAAGCCATACAGGTCATGAAGCATGGTTCCAGACCTCTGATCTGATCATATAAACTTTCTCATCATAAGAAACCAAAACCCTCGCATTCACGCTGAGTACGCTAAATGAACACGATAAATCACACGCTAATATCCAGAATAGCTATGCTAAAATGTTATAGTTCCTTGACCATATTTAACAAAGTATCTCAAAATGGATTTTGCAAACAGACTGGTCTACTCATTTGAACCAGCAGGACCAACAAGGACTCCTTGTGCGGAGCCTTCCTTTCGACTACTCTCCTCCTTTACTTCTGCATCAGGCTTTCTCATTCTAATTTTATACTTGGTTTCAAAGTCAGATATTTCCTTTTTCTTTTTCTCAAGAGCTTCATTCAGTCGAGCTATTACTTCCTCAATTCCCTCCTTGTTGCGTTGAACAGCAGGCAGGACTTCCTTGATAGTTCTCTCTACAAGAACACCTCCAATCATCCTATAACACCGCCTTGAAGGATCAAGTGGTTCTATAGCATTGATCACAAGTGAGTGTTCACTAACTTCCATCTCTAGTTCCGTAATTTTAGAGTAAATCTGGTTGATCTCAGCCCTCATGGAACCATATATGTTAGCAACTGCTTGCTCATTGATTGGTTCTTCAGCTCTGGCAGCCATAGCACTGACACACACACACACAAAAAAAAAAAAAAAGACACTATGTCAAACATCATATCCAGACTCAGCTTCTTCAACCACTTTATGTTGATCAAAGTCAGAAACCGTGGTGATGTAAGAGCACTTGAAATAATCAAATATCGCTGCTGTATCAAGGCAGAGGTAATTTCTCTCAAGTGACTAGTGCAAAAGAGAAAGCAAAGGGGCAGCAGAGTCCATGTTATTGATTCAAGATTCAAACCGAACACTTGTACAAACATATATGAAAATGTTGGCTTGGATAGGAAAATGAAGTTACAACTTCTCCAGGCTTAGAATTGCAAGGAAGCAAAGAAGAAAAGGTACTCAGGGGAGAACAATTTTTTTCTCCGGAGCACTCTTACCATCCTTGCATAAGATTTAAGTGTATCTCCCAAATAAAAGCGGCTATACCATCAAGTGACTAAACACCAATGTTGCATAAAATGGCTTATATGATAATATATTGTTCGAGTTTGGTTTACCCTGTCAAGGATAATGCCTTTTCTTGAGTCCAAGGATGCACGACTAGAGATTGGAACTAGGACAAAGATTTTAAGACCAGAATGATTACGCAAATTCATGATCATACTCACAACCCGCCATAAGAATCTCAACCTTCTATCCCGATAACAGGAGCAAAGTTTAGTTAAGACAAACAATCTCATCACTGTCACTTTCTCATTGCAGCGGGATATATCCAGTACAGGCCTTGAATTCCATTAGGAACCCCAAGTAAAGTCATCTAATGCCATTTAGGCATAGCTGAAGCCGAGTATAGAAAACTCAGCAGGAGATGGACTCTACGTATGATTGAGAGTGGGCAATTACACCCTAACAAGTTTTGGAAAGAACTATGTGTTCCCATGTCAATTTGAAACGGTTACCCCTCAAAATTGAAGACTAGCCGTCAACACTTGAGAAAATGAAGGAAAGAAAGACATAAAGTGAGCTATACGGAACTACTTGAAAAAGCTTTTTATTTGGTAAGTATCAAAGCAATTTTAAGATTTCATATTCAGTAATTTCTCTTTAGACATGCTTAATCAGTAATATCTTGATACAAAGTTGCAAAAGAAAAACATAAAGAGTTACACATTAATTGTCCAACTGGCCAAAGGTCCTAGATCTGCCCCTGAAAACAGCTTAAGATCAGTTTACATCTGAAGTTTCATGCACCCTGTAGTTATCAAAAGCTAATGCAGACAGCTAACCAACCAAAACCAAGGATCTTTTGCTAGGGAGCCAATCTACGTTGTTATGCTTTTCAACTGGAATATCGCAATCATATATCCAGAAAAAAAAGAAGGTGAAGTTAAAATATGTTAGGATTTGTCTTACCAGCTCTACCTCATTTTTCCCCTTAAAAGTCGCTCTTTTTCAAGATTATGCTGCTATAGCATTATCAAACAGGAATTGTTTTTCCCTAACTTCATCCAGTGATGATAAAGTTTCAATGCTCAATGCATTAATAGGTGCCAGTAACTTAGTAATTTAACTTCCATATAACCCTAAAACAAGTGAGATTTTCAGTACCAACAAATTACAATGAATTTTTATCATTATCGTCAAATCCAAAGTACTCCTGTCCTTAAATCAATAAATATTAATGCCCATCAAATCAAGTATCAGAGCAATTCAAAAGCAAATAATCTAGAGTGTGTGTGCGTGTATATATAACCTAACCCAAAAGCCAGTAATAAACCCAGAAAAAATCAACCAGGGGAAGCAAAATAAAGAAATTTTGCAACACCCACCAAGTTTGAAGCTTTACGAAACACAACAGTCAGATACTAGGGGAACAAAAAAAAGACAAATAAATCATCGGATGTTTTTACATGACTATAAACCCAAAATCACATAGCAATTAAAGATAGAAAACAAGTAAAAGATGACTTACCTGAAATAATGCCAATTTCCTGATTTACAAACTGAGAACAGTGGGAAAATGAGAACAAGGTAAAAAGGAGGAGAAAAATAATAGGGCGTACTTGGAATTGTTGAAGAAAATAGAGGAATCTGCAAAGGAGCTGTTTGGTGTTCACAAGCTTTTGGGGCGCATGGAAGGAAGGTTTATTTTGGGTTTTGAGAAACTTTCCTGTAAGGAGTGGGCCGCTTTTACATATAAGCTGGACAGCCCATTTGCAAGAGGAAAATATTTTTAGAGATCATTTGCTTAGTTTTTTTTATAATCAAAATTTACCTTTGAGATATTTTATATTTTTGGAATATTTTCATTTAATTTGTTTAAAACAAATATTGATTGGTTAAACAAAAAATGTTACTTTTTTTTATTAAAAACATTCAAAAACTTTCTTATCCAAAGAGGTTTCGCACACTTAATTATTTGGGAAAATGAACTAATGTCGATTAAATTAGAAGAAAATGAAACTCAAACAATTAGAAAAATATTAGTGATGTTCAGAATAATAGCAGATTATGGAAAGTAAGGAGAAAAAACCTCTCAAATTATGTTTTGTATTATCGAAAGAGAATTTCATGTTATGAACAAAATACAATTGGAACCACAAGTAACCCCAAATTGAAGAAGTAACAACCCTTTTTACAATAGTGCAAAACTTACTTCGAGTAAAAATTAGAAGACCTATTTCCATAAAACCTATTTAAACATTAATCTAGAAAACTAGCACATATCAAATCTTAAATAATTTAAATTTTCGACTCCAACTTTAAATAGTCTTCAACACAAATGACACCCCCAATCATTTTAGGTAAAATAACCCCCCCCCCCCCCC
>MCJB01034505.1:92763-111124 GCA_002018475.1 Nicotiana obtusifolia | reverse complement strand
CCCCCCCCAACTACTTGGGACGAGATACACAACACATATTGCGTCAAATTCCGAGCAGACGAGGATGACCTCAATGGGCTAACCCATCGATTGACCTTGGTGCAAGCAGAATCCAGGAAAGATCGAAGAAATGATATCAGAAGAGACATCGGGCGGCCTCGCGACCTAACCGAGAACAGCATCTCCCATATGTCAGAACCACCACTGCGTCCTCATCCCGCCATGAAGAAGGCCCACCCCGATCAAGAACAGGGACTCACCGGAATGTGAAAGGTATGCTCCCTTTATTATCCACTAACAGTTTTTGTGTGTCACCTACAGAGATAGTCTACGCCTTGGAGAAGCTCGGACCGAAGGTGAAGTGGCCACAAAAAATGAGGTCGTACCTGAACACCAGAAGATCAGACGCCCTCTGCGAGTTCCATCAAGAGCGAGGACACAAAACCGAAGATTGCATCGCCCTAAGGCAGGAGGTCGTAAACATGCTATGACAGTGGCACCTCAAAAAATTGCTGAGCGATTGGGGAAGGACCAACTTTGCCAGAGGACGTGAACAACATCAAGGGCAGCCGAAACTGCCCTCGCCGACCCGCACCATCCACATGATCATCGGTGGCGGGGACGATGCCTCCATCAACAACATGAAGTTCACCACAACCCACAAGCTCAAACAGTCAATCACCTACGGACGGTATGATGAACTCGAAGAAAGTATCATCTACGATAGGTCAAATACTAATGGTTTAGCCTTCCCTTACTATGATGTTGTAGTTATCACTTAACAAATTTTAGATACCGACATGAGGCAGATAATGGCAGATGATGGGAGTGGCACATGCATTATCCATCCTCGAGTACTTGCAGAAATGAAACTCGAGGATAAGATAGTGTCGCGCTACATCACACTTACAGCTTTTAACAATGCAGTTGAGCGAACATCCGGCGATGTCACACTCCCCGTCCTAGTAGGCGGCGTCACTCTGGAAACCACATTTCATATCATGGACCAGGATACAACATACAACGCCATAACATGGACCACAGATACACACCATGAGAGACGGTCGATATGCGATAACAGCGAGGATGTATTAGAGACCTCGATATGGTCGAGGCTACAGGATCGACCATAGAGGACCTCGACCCCGTTCAGTTAGACAGCAACGACCACAACACGAAAGCTTATATCGACTGCAAACTTCAGGAACTGGGTAAGTTTCGTGAATTTCTAACTGCTAATGCGGACTTGTTTGCTTTAGTCATGTAGATATGCCAAGTATCCCAAAGGAGATCGCCACGCACAAATTGAACGTCGATCCATTCCACCCCCGGTGAGGCCGGTTAGGTGTAAGTTCAACTTCGCAATTAATGACGCAGTACGTGATGAAGTAGAAAAATTGTTAGAAAATGGAACTGTCAGGGAGTCGAAGTACAACCAATAGGTCACCAACGTAGTCATGGTGAAAAGGAAGAACGACAAAGGGCGGATGTGCATAGATTTCACTGACCTGAACAAAGCTTGCCCCAAGGATTCATTTTCATTACCCCATATCGACCAACTCATCGACGCAATGGCCGGGCATGAGCTACTAAGCTTCTTGGATGCCTACTCGGGCTATAATCAGATCATCATGGAGGAAGAGGATCAGGAAAAAACCACCTTCATCACCCACTAGGGGACGTATTGCTACAGGTTCATTGCCCTTCGGACTGAAATATACGGGGGCAACTTATCAAAGGCTGGTGACGAAGATGTTCAAAGACCAACTCGGTAAAATGATGGATGTCTACATAGACGACATGCTAGTCAAATCCAAAAGGAAAGAAGATCACATCACCACTTGAGAGAAGCCTTCGGCATACTCAGGCAATACGGCATGAAACTGAACCCCGAAAAATGTGCATTCGGCGTGGCCTCAGGAAAATTCTTGGGTTTCCTAGTGTCGCAGCGAGGTATCGAGGTCAATCCTGATCAAATCAAGGCCATCGCAGGGATACCAGAGCACTTGACCACCAAAAAATAGGTTCAAAGATTGACTGGACGTATCGTCGCCCTTTCGAGGTTCATTTCACGATCCTCCGATAGGTGCCATAAGTTCTTCGACGTACTCAAAAAGGATAACGACCCCCAATGGACCCCTGAGTGCGTCCAAGCCTTGAAAGAGTTAAAGGTGTACTTGTCATCGCCACTATTGCTTTCAAAACCAGAACCGGGACAGCCTCTCCTCATCTATCTCGCCGTGTCCAAAGTAGCCGTGAGCGCGGTCCTGGTCCGAGAAAATAAAGGTACGCAATCCTCCATCTATTACATTAGCAAAACGCTAGTCGACGCCGAGAAAAGATATCCCCATCTCGAAAAATTGCTCTAGCCTTAGTCATAGCTTCACCAAAGCTTAGACCATATTTCCAATGCCACCCCATCTCGGTCGTCACGACTTTCCCCTTAAGAAGAATTTTGCATAAACCCGAGATATCGCACAGGTTGGCCAAATGGGCCATCGAACTGAGCGAGCACGATATCACATATCGGCCGCGAACGGTGATAAAGTCACAGATCCTCGCCGACTTTAGTGCAAAAATAATGCCTGAAGTCGAAAAAGAAGCCGTCCACGCTTCTCCGCAAACACAAGACCCCGAACGGTGATAAAGTCACAGGTCCTCGCAGACTTCGTCGCCAACTTCAGTGCAAAAATAATGTCCGAAGTCGAAGAAGAAGCCGTCCACGCTTCTCCCCAAACACAAGATCTCTGGGTCCTGTACACTGATGGTACGTCTAACGCGTCAGGGTCTGGGTTGGGACTCGTACACAAAGTTCCAACATGCGAAGTGATTTGCCAGTCCATAAGATGCCCCGACATGACTAACAACGAGGACGAGTATGCGGCCGTAATTGCAGGACTAAGATTAACACTCAAATACATGGCAAAGTAGCTAAGACTGTGCTGTGATTCTTAACTCGTGGTCAACCAAGTCATAGGGACTTTCCAAATCAAGGAGCAAAAGTTACAAAACTACCAGATAGAAATCCGCAAGCTGCTACCTGAGTTTGACGAATGTCAACTTGACCATCCCCTGAGCATAGAATACCAAGGCGGACGATCTCGCCAAATTAGCCACAGCCACCAAAAACATTACAATCGGAGAAAGAAATGTGGTCCACCTCCTCAACTCATTGATAGATCAAATCAAGGTAAGAACCATAAACCTGACTAGGGACTGGCACAACCGTATTGTTACATATTTGTAGAATGGCGTACTCCCAGATGATAAAAAGAGGCCAAGAAACTGTGAATACAAGCAGCAAGATACAACATCATTCATAACGACCTATAAAGAGGACGTATGGCAGCCCTTTAACGAAATGCTTAGGCCCAAATCAGATGCGGCGTGTCCTTGAAGAAGAACACGAAGGCCACTGTGGAGCTCACTCTGGCAATCGAGCTTTGGTCAGATGCCTCATACGGGCAGGGTATTACTGGCCCACCATGAAAAAGGAGGCCGCAGATTTCGTGAAAAAATACAAGCAACGCCAGAAGTATGCCCCAATGATTCACTAAGTAGGCGAACACCTGCACTCAGTGACTTTCCCTTGGCCGTTTATCAAATGGGAAATGGACATCATGGACCCCCTTCCTACAGGACGAGGTAACATACGATTTCTTTTGGTTTAAACTGACTATTTCTCTAAATGGGTAAAAGCAGGAACATTCGCCCGAATACGCGAACAAGAAGTGTTTGCCTTAATATGGAAAACATCATGTGCCGTTTCGGTCTCCCCAAAGAGATCATCTGTGACAATAGACCCCAGTTTGCAGTAAAAAAGGTCGATGAGTTTTTTGAAAAATGGCAGATCAAGAGAATACTCTCAACGCCATACCACCCCGCGGGCAACAGACCAGCAGAATCCTCCAATAAGTCGATACTGAACATCATGAAGAAGAAACTCTAAGACGCCAAAGGATTGTGGTCGGAAATATTACCAGAAGTACTCTGGGCCTATCGAATAATGCCAAAGACGAGCACATGAGAGACACCATACTCATTAGTCAATGGGACTGATGCAGTAATACCGGTTGAGGTCAGGGAACCCAGCCTAATATACTCCCACGAAAGCAGTCCCGGAACGATGACAACAGAAGACAGGAGCTCGACGAAGTCAAGGAACGAAGAGATATGGCCTACGTAAGAATGATCGCCTAAAAGCAACAAGCATAACGCTATTATAGCAAAAAGGCAAAGATTAGGCCATTCAAAGTCGGGGATTACGTGCTTAAAGCTAAAAAACAAGCAAGCAAAGACCCATGGGAAGGCAAACTAGGAACTAATTGGGACGGCCCGTACAAAATCACGGCAACAGCAAACAAAAGGTCATTCCAACTAGAAACTATGGAAG
This sequence comes from Nicotiana obtusifolia, assembly GCA_002018475.1. NCBI lineage: Eukaryota > Viridiplantae > Streptophyta > Magnoliopsida > Solanales > Solanaceae > Nicotiana > Nicotiana obtusifolia. The sequence goes on along the minus strand of MCJB01034505.1, from coordinate 106,731 downwards.
GAAAGCGACTACCAAACAACTGGAATATTACACACCTCAAGTACTTTAACTTTTAAAAGACGAAGCGTCCCCAAAGTCGTACTCTGTTTTCCCCTACTTGAGTTTTGTCCCAATTGGGTTTTCTCGAGGAGGTTCTTAACGAGGCGATGAAGGGGACACTTCAGTATTAAAGTGCGCACAGGACGGCTAATTCATTGCTCGACCTCTCAATACTTCTCCAGGTCGACCAATGAAGGGACTAGATAGACTAGGACTGGGATTGGGACTGAAATACCAGCCAATGCCCGAAAAATATATAAATTTCTCCAAGTGTATGAACAAAGCACAAATGCATGAAGTTTATATCTATTTTCGCCAAATGTACAACCAAAGTAACGTTGCCTTAAAATCATACCACCGACAAATGCAACACCAAATCAGCCCTCGGCCATAATCATAATCAAGCATAGGTGATATTTCACCTCGTTCGAATCAACACCTAATCGGCCCTCAACCATAATCAAGCATAGGATATATTCGACCTCGTTCGAATCAACACATAATCAGCCCTCGGCCATAATTAAGCATATGTTATATTCGACATCGTTCGAATCAACACCTAATCGGCCCTTGGCCATAACTAAGTATAGGTTATACTCCACCTCGTTCGAATCAACACCTAATCGGCCCTCGGCCATAAATAGACATACGATATGTTTGACCTCGTTCGAACTTACATCTACTGGCCCTCGGCTATGATCAAACTTAGGTTTTATTCCGACCTCGTTTAACCCTACTCGAGCTAAGTTATTACGACTATGCAATCCAAGGCAGCCAAGCAACAAAATCAAAAAGCATACAAACTCGAACAGAAGAAAAAAGAACCAGGTACAAATAACAAAACTGGTGTTTCATGCTTAGAATATTTTTTACAAAGGCTCAAAAAGACGCCCACAAAAAATGCAAATGTCTGCGGCAAAAAGAAAAGAAGGAAAAGAAAAGCTACTAATTGGCCTGATCGCCTAGGCCATCCCCATCTGCCCCTTCAACATTACCATCGCCATCAGGATACTCGTCCTCATACCAGGCGTCCTCTTCAATTCGATCCACTCCCGCATTCTCCTCTTCATCACCGGCCTCCGATGTAGCAGGATAGTAGCCACAAGCTAACCGAGCTCTACGTCCTTAACACGAGCATCCTCGAAGACGGCTTCTAAAACGGTTCCCGCCCTCATCAGATCTCTGAATATATCCAGCTAAGCCTCGGCGTGAATCCACTCCTCGTATAAATCTCGAGGAACATCAGGGAAATTAAAAACACGGGAAGAAGATGGTCGAGCCAATAATTATTCCTTCTCGGACTTTAGAGCGGCGACTCGATCACAAAGTCCAGAAGACTCTTCCTCTAGTTCTCCAATCCGTTCATCAAGCCGCTCTTCTTTGAGTTTGGCCGTCTCCAAGGCATTCTCTCGCTCGGAATAGAACATGAATTATGATCTCCAAGGCCTCCGTCTTCCTCATAGCCCCCGACCTAGCTAACTCCGCCTTCTCGAGATCCGTTACCTTCTCGACGACTTTACCACTTAAAGCTTCCTCTTTGAATTCACAGTCCTCGAGCTCGGCACGCAACGAGACCACCTGGGCTTGGAGATCGCCGCACTGGGCTTCGACGCCCTACTAACCTCCAGCTCTTCTTCTTTGTCCCGTAGCGCCCAATCAAGAACGCTATATTTTTCAATGACCTTCACCAGCTCATCATCCTTTTCCTTCAGCTCATCTTGGAGAGCTTGGAAATTTCCGCCCTCGCTGAACTGCCTATAAATCTCGCGATACTTACCACAGTACTCGCGGTATTTTTGCTCCATCTTCAGAAAAATAGCCTTAAGCCTCTCCTATCTTCGAGCACTTTCAATTTCCAAAATCATAGTTTGTGAGAGAGAAAAAGAAAATGGAGAGTAAGAATGAAACAAAAACTTTAAACTTGACAAACAAAAGTGAAAGAGGTCGAAAAGCTTATCCTGAGAGCGAGGCCGGCTACGCTCCTAGATAAGGTGGCGTCATCCAGCTTTTCAAGGGTTTTACCCTCCACATCGGAACAGAGTGGACCAAGGGAAGGAACCATGTTCTCCGTATTAGCCAACAAAATCTCGATCCATGGGGATCGCAATGGTCCATGTGGACCCCTCTAATTTTACTTCGAGTCAGGTAAATCCCTTCGCCATCATCTTCACCTTGTCGGCATCAACATCAGAGCCCGTCTCGTAAACATCCTCGGTAACACACTTTCCTTTCCTGTCGGCCAGTGAAGAAGGACCCTCAGCCGGTCGCGAAGCCGAGGGCTCACCTCGCCGCAAAATATCAGAGACTCTCGCCGAAGGCCCTTCAGCATCCATCATGGTTTCAGGAAGAGACATACCCTCTACGACCTCAGTCGATGGCGGAACCTCAAACAATAACTTGGAGTCATCTTCAAGCTCTATGGTCGTTGTTTCAAGAATGACAAAATCGACCCTTACTGAATCTACAGCCCCGGCAACCCCATCACCGGCGTCCATCGATCTTCTCATACAGGGAACCAAATTCCCCCTACTCAGCGACGATTCCTCTTCCTCTTCCACTAGATGATGCAATGGTGAAGCCGGAAGCTCCGTTGTCGATATATTCGCAGGCGGAGAAGAAGCTAGTACAAAAGCAGCAGGAGGTATGGCCGACGAACGAGTATACCTGGCTGCGGTGAAAGAACGAACAGAAGCATATGACCGGGAAGGCCTAGCCGCAGTCACGGCGGGGACAGACTCTGAAAAAGAAGCAGCCTTCCTCTTATGAAACGGGGGAGGAGGAGCCCTCGGCCTCCTCGAAGATCCTCGAGCTAAAAAAGGAAGATCGAAGGTTGTCACTACCGATGATAAACTACAGCGAGTAAGCGACCCCGAGGTCAAAACAGTAAAAATAAAAATAGATAAACTCACCGGCCAAAGAAGTAGCAGGCCCGAACCTCTTGGAAAGCCCGGCCACTCACGAATCCCCACAGTGTGAGGTAGAATCCGGCCAACCCAGTCGGAAATGTTCCCGTCCAAAGGAGGAGATGTAGTCTTGGCTGTACGAGGAAGAGACAAAATGTTAGAGCCCACCACTACAAACAGACAAATCAAATACCTTTCACAAAAAACGGGTACTTACGAGCATGATTCCAAGTGTCAGGAAAGCCATCCGCATTGGCCACCATGTCTTCGGTTCTGACAAAAAAGTAGTTGAGCCAGAACTGACGATTTACTTTGTCGTCCATCTTCACCACCAAGTATTTACTTCCTCGGTGGCGAAGATGCAACATTGTCCCCCTATAAAAGCTAGGGGCGAAGAGATGCATCAGGTGGCGAAGTGCGACCTCGACCCTGGCTAACTCAACAAAATTTGAGAGCATCCTAATAATCTTGTAAATGTACGGAGAGAGTTGGGCCGGGCAGACACTGTAATAGCGGAAAAACTCCTCCGCTAATGGGAGAAGAGGGATAGTATAGCCAACCTGAAAAGGATACGCATAGAACGCGCGATATCCGGGGTGGTGGATTTGCACCACATCGCGCCCTGCAGGGTCCAGATCGATATGGGCAGGAATGTTGAATTTTGCCCTAAGCTCATCCAGATCAGCCTCTTTCATCACTGACTCCGAGACTTCAGGCTCACCTGCAGGCGCCTTCGAAAAATCAGACCTAGTTTTCTCACTACGAGGGGTTATTTCCTTTACCGTAGGAAAATTCTCTTCTTCAATGGCGACAGAGGCCCTATTAGCGTGAGGGGGTACAAGAACCGCCAAAAGGACAAGGTCAGTTGCCATACCGGAAACGGAGGGTACATTAGCCATGTTGTTAAGGGAGGATATTCAAGCAAGGAAGTGTTAGAAGTAGCGAGAATTGCTAAAACTAGTAAGAAAATACGCGACAATGGATGAAGAAGAAGGAGGCCAAAGATTTTGATAAGAAGAGATACAACAATGGGGAAAGAAGAAGATATAGAGTTCTTTGATGTAAGGGTTTTGTAAAGATTGTAACGTTACCCAAACACCCCTATTTATAAAAATTCAAGCATCAAAATCAAGGAATTAATCCATCATTACCTGGCTCTGTAACCGAAGCGGCAGACTCAATCAGAAGACGTGGGTGAAACGAAGCAACATATCGAGAAATCACGTCACAATGACGCCCGTCGCCATGACGTCATCTGGATTCGTGGGACTTATAACTCCAGAGTTATGGCTCACAAAGGGACACGCTGCCAACTCGCCTCAATCATCACGACTTGTTCAAGTCGTCCAAATGCTTCAACCACATTACACAATATCCGCTCATCGAGCCTGCCTGAGGTCGGCCTCAATAAGCAGAGAGACTAACTGTATAGGTCAAAATCCACCCTAGAATATTTTGGGTAATATAGCATTAAGGAAAGAGTTAGTTGAGGTCGGCCAGGGAGCAGCGAGATTCGTGGTCGAGCTGTCAACAATGACTGAGGTCAATCCCCGTTGACAGAACAGTAACAACTAGATTTTGAAATAGGATACCAAAGCGAATATTCTAGTGAATATTCTCTGCACTTGTACTATTAGGGTTTGCTAATGACATGTCTCAAATAAATATGGAAAAAAGAGAAGGAATAGGGGCATATGATATTCATGGTGATAAGAGCAGACTTAAGAAAAAGATTATCTTCTCTCTCTTGTAAAGATACAAAGAGTACCTTTTCATCAAGATTCTTACCCATATTATTTCACATCTTTCCATCAGATCCAAGGATAGTTCGAACAAATCTTGGATTTATCTGTCATTCATCGTTGTCAGGAGGAACCTTCGTCCAATCCATTCTTTATTGGGTGAATTCATTCTTCCTATTTACTTAAATGCTATTTATTGCTATTTATTACTAGTTACACCTCCATTATTGCTCATACTTTATGAATATTTAGTGCTTATCATTGTCAACATTTCACTGGATTTGTCCCACTTCACACACTTTCTCAAGATTCGCATCTAGAATTATTATCAATAACTAGATTTAACCTGCTATTACATAAATATAATAGTTTAGCCGAAAGTTATAATTTTTGGTCAAATGTGTATTAAGATTAAGACATCTGAATCTGAATATACATCTTAATATTAAGATGTGTTTTTAGATCTGAATACTAAATGATTAAGGCTGTTTATTTTTTAAACATTTATTTAAAAATTAATAAATATAAATTTAAATAAAATACTAATTAATCCAATATTCTGGGTTGTAGCTAGTGGTGATTGGTAGCGCTAACGATTATGGTTGATGATGGTGGTGGTGGGTGGTAATAATTAATAATGGTGGGTGGTGGTGGTTGTGATTGAGGAAGGTGATGGTGGGTGGTAGTGTTTATAATGGTAGTCGTTGCAGATTATGGTTATGATGGTGATGGGGTGGTTGCCGGTAGTAGTTGAGGTGAGTGAGTGTGTGATTATGGTTGAGGATGGTGGTAGTGCGGGTAGTGGGTGGTGTTAGTGGTGGCGGCTGTGGTTGAGGATGGTGGAGGTGGTGTTTGATAATGGTAATCGGTGACGACAGTTAGTAATGAATGTGGATGATAGCATCTTAATGAAATTAAGTCTTTGTTATAGATCTTAATCATACAGACCTATTCAAATTCATTAAGGTTGTAAAGTAAAAAAAATAAATAAACACATTTAATGAATAAGATCTGAATGATTAAGATTCAGACTTTAAAAACAAACGCACCTAATGTCTGAGATCTGAATAATTAAGATTCAGATCTTCATTAAGTGCAAACAAATGAGGCCTTAGTCTATTTTTCAAAGTCTTAGAATATTAGTATATATATTTTTGCAATTTATTAAAATGAAAATTCTTTGCTTTAAATTCATCTTCATCTCATTTAATTCTTAGGAAACACAAAAACTGTTAATAGATATAAAAAGCTTTCAATTATCATGACACGAAGTTACATTTACTCCATTAATTAAATCGTTTTGTTATCAAGGACCTCTTATTAACATTTATAGCTAAAAGAAGAGCGAACATAGTTTTACGTGAGACAATCTAAACAAACTTGTTTCAATCAGAGGATTGACAGGCCGGACCTTCTTCGTTATGCTAACTTTACTCGGTTAGTTAGTGTTTCTTTAATCTAATAATTAATAGTATTATTTAAGGATGAGGTGTAGCTTATTTGTATTGTTACTTATAGGAGCAATATATTTTTATAACTAACTTCCTAATAAAATCTTGAATTATGGTGGATGTCCATAACTATAAAGGAGTAATTCTCATTACTCTTCTCCATTATTTCCATAACTTTCACTACTATAATACTTATGGAGTTATGATTGTAACTCCATAACCTCCTCATGATCTTCCTCCATGATCTCAAATGCTTAATGACATATTTCTTCACTTTTCATGCATATATAAAGGCATTGTAATAGATGGAAAGATCACACAATTTGAAGAAGAAATAAGAATCTCTCTTCTCTTTCTCTCTACATCTCTTAGCTTGTTTTCCCTTGTACTATATTTTTACTTTGAATTATATTTCATAACACGTTATCAGTACGAGTCTCTAATCGATTTAGTCATAAAGGTCTAAAGAATGCACCAGCGGAGAAACTTTCTAGTGCACATACACATTCTTCCAAAGCTTTCCACCTTTGCGTCAAATTGTGTGCAATGATGTGTACTTGTGATGCATGAAGTTTCCTGAGTTGGTACATCATGTGAAGTTTTATTTTAATGCTTATGATTAACAGGCCATTAGATGTAAATAGGAACTACCGGTGACAAGTAGTGAAACTTGAGAAGCTATGATTTTTAGTTGTGCTATAAATTTTACTAATCTATATTTTCTATTAGCGCTAATCGATGGGAGTGCTTACATGAGATATGTATGTACTTCACTATAATTATTCCGCATCTATTCAAATTCTGCTATGACATATTTTATATGTGGGAGCCCTGCAATATGGTTGTTTTTAGACAATAATTTTGGTTTAAGTTTCTCCAGTTGAAATATGGTGTCTTGCTTTCTTTTACGCGTGAAATCAAGGAAATATAAGCTTTTCTTTATTTTCGGGGTGCTTAATGATTTGTTATTTATTCTTTTCTTATACTCTCTCCAGTTTAATATCTTGAGTTATGCGAGGAAGTAGGAAAATCTATTTTGAACTTTTAGATTGAAGGATGCAGTAGAAGACTTGTGTGGTAATATATAAATTAAAGTGTTTGACCTTCTTGAGGTCTGTACAAGCTTTCCACAAAGGTTTAGTATGGATTTGTCAACCGGTGATCCTTTCCATAATTAAGTCTTGTGACGTGTGTTGTCATTAGCATTAAAAAATTTTAAGAAATTTATGACCACCATACGTGAAAATATTTTAAAGGCTCGGGAGCGAGTCCTAGTGAATTTTGGCCTATTATGCCAAAAATTAAGAGTAATTAGGTTCAGTCTCAACACATTATGGCCTAACACAACTTTATAAAGGCTAAAATATTGGGTTCGAGTATTAATGCACCATATTGATGATAATGATGACTGAGGCAAAATAATAGATTTTCATGAAAAAGCATGAAGCTTGTCCCGCTTGATTTGCTCTATTCTTGAAGTGAATGTGATAGCGGTGCCTAATAAATCTAAATGAAGACACGTGGTTGACCAATGAACGTGGGTGTGCCAAAGACCAAGATAATAATAGTCATCATTATGTTGATTATAAAAAGGAGAACAATAAGGATTCTCAAAATAATCCTTCAAAAATTAAGGAAATGTGTATCAATATGGTTCGTAAATATGAGGCACGTTCAGACGATTATACTCCATTTTTAAAAGAATGCGACTTGTAATAAGCATTGTAAATGCAGACTCATTCCTGAAAGTGAATGTGAAAATATATGTGATATAAATTATGCATAAGAATGTGCTTATGCATGGTTGAATGAATACTACAACTCGCCTTTACTGGGAGGTTTGAGAGAAAGAAAGATAATGAATATTATTATGGGGTTACATGAATATGTCATTGGTTGCGTACATGTGGTGCGCCAAAAATATTTTGTCATGTCTTATAAAAGGTTATTAAAGTCTAAGTTAACGCAAGAAATGATTTTGCTTATGATGATTTTGACTATGACAATTATTATGATATAATTTTCTCCGTGAAGAAGACATTCACCGTATAGATGGTGTGACAAAAGATCTTGTAGTACAAAAATCAATTAAGAGCTCCAGAAAAATTAATTTGTTACCATATGGATGAATGAAATTATATATGACATTGATATTGTGGTAAGCCTCAAAAGAAACTTTTTGAGTTTCAAATATATTAGCCAAAGTGGTCGGCATTTGAGACTATAAATGAAAGGAAGATTGAATATTTTCATGTTACTATAATCATATCGGGTAAATACGAATGATTACCCGACTATTTTTCTATTTGTACTACACAAGTATAAGCATGATGATGGAATCACATGCCACAAGTAAACTAGAGGTTTACTGAAACAAATATTAGTTGGCATGACCGGTTGGCCATCCCGATTCAATTATGATGCGAAAATTAATTGAGAATTCACGTATATTGAAGAAATAGAAGATTCTTCAAGAATTCTCTTGTGCTGCTTATTCTCATGATATACCAGTGAAGGTTGGGATTGAATCCCTTGATTTCTGGAATGAATAAAAGGTGATATATATATATATATATACACACACATACATACATATATATATATACACACATACATATACATTCACCTGCCATTTGGACTGTTTACTATTGGATGATTTTAATAGATGCATCTATTGTATGGTCACATGTGCGTTTGTTACCAACTTGCAGTTTGATTTTTGCAAGGTTGTTTGCTCAAATTATTAGAGCACAATTCCTAAATATAAAGTATGATAATTTATGTTGATAACTGGTTTATATCCAAGTTGGTTTAACAGAAATTGTATGCCTCCAATTATAGCTAAACCATTAGTTATGAGAACAAAACTCCCCAAAAAAAAAATTTGGTATGAGGTGTATTATTTTATAGACAGTTGCACTTGTACGCATCTAGCCAACAAGTTATGATAAATTCTCCCTATTACAATTGGTTCAGGGTCATGAACCAAACAATTTCCATCAAGAAATATGGATGTGCTATATGATTTAATTGTGCTACCACAATGCACAAAGATGGATCCCCAAAGAAGGTTGGGGATATGTGTTGGTGATCCCAACATTATGGGGAAAAAATGGGCAGCTGAAAAAAGTGATACGTGGAATGAATTATTATGAGTACATTAGATCCTCGTACAAGAAAATATGAACTTGAAGTTCAAGTGACAATTCATTTGTAAATTATTGTCAGACGCATTTGCTGACCCAACGCAAAATGTCATATTTCAACTGTTAATGCTCCAAATAGAATAATGTTTCTAATGGACAGATTTTATGGCATGCTAAAGCGCAATAGACTAATCGGTTTCAAATATAAAACTCCTTGAAGAAGGAGCGGAGCAAATGTTCAAGATGGTCATAATAAGGAGGCAAGTTCTCTAGAATAGCACCACGACATAACACTTCATAAGACCTCATGCGAGAGGCTCAAGTACCTGAAAATAATGAGATAAAGAGATCTCAATAAGTTATGTCTTTATTGGGTAATAATTGAACCAACATAAAATGATCATTGACGATATTGTTAATATAGTGTAGCGCTCAATATTATTAATATTGACGAGGATCTTGAGCTCAAATCTGTCATGAAATTTGGACAGATAAATGATTGGCCAAATGAAAAATATGCAATGAAAATTGATTTCACCTAAAAAATGTGAAGTTGGAAGGATAGTCCCAATAACTGAAAGTATAAAGCCAGTGGTGGTATAAATATGTTCTTGTGCGGAAAAGGTCAAGTCAATGACATAAAGACGGCTTGTGACATAAGAAGATTTGTAAATATCCTGGCATTGATTATATGGAGATATGTTCTCCTGTGGTGGATGTAGTCATTTCAGGTTTTAATCTGCAATATATGAAAAACTTGATATGCGTATAATGAAAATCATTGAAGGATTTAAATTGTTCTGAAGCTTATTAAGGTTCCCAAAAAATTTATTAAATAAAACTTCAAAAAAATGTGATGACTCACTTTATTGCCCCGAATTTATTTCATTATTTATATCGTGTGAAATTAAATCGAGTAAGTTGTACTCGAAGTAAATCAAAAAGAATGGGACACATGGTCTCTTTTTAGAAACTTAAGTCACAAAAGTCGATCGTAGATTGACTTATGAGTTAGAAGGTTCGGATTTGAATTCCGACGACTCGGTTAGCTTAGGTAGGATTTATAATTTAGACGAGTGACCGGAATAAGTTTTGGAGACCCCGAACAAAACTAGGCTTGAATTGGCAAAGATTGAATTTCCGGTTGATAGGTAAAATTTTGATCCGGAAGTCGGAATGAAATTCCGAAAGTTGCTGTAGCTTCGTTATGTAATTTAAGACTTGCGTGCAAATTTTCAGACCATTCGGACATGATTTGGTCAGGTTCGGATCAAAGGATCGATTTATGAATCCTTGGAGCCCATAGGCTTGAATCAAAAGCAAATTTAATTATACGATGTTTATTTTAGTATTCCACTTATTGGAACAAGTTTAAACGAGATTATAGGACATGTGTGCATGTTCAGATAAAGTCCCCGGGGTCTCGGATGAATTTTGAATAGTCGACGGTACTTAATTCGTCGCTTTATAAAGCATTAACTTCCTACTTTCTGGTGTTTTTTAATATTAAAATTAGTAAACGAGCTCCAAATTCAATTTTGTTTGAGGCATTAGCTCCGTATTGAAATTTCGGAGCCATAGAAAAAAGAATCGTCCTAATTGGACTCCGTATAAAAAAGTTAGACTTAATTTGGTAAAGCGAGAAAAGGGATCAGTTGGCTGGTGAGTTTCGCGGTCAAGAAAGCGGCTCACTTGTTGAAAAAGCGAACCGCGAATTTGACATGAGGGGTCGCGAACACGGACAGAAACATTGGGCTGATTTCGCGATTCGCGAACCTGAAAAGCGAATCGCGAATCTCACCTAGGCGTCGCGAAATTGGACAGTAGCCTGGGCAACCCTTTTTGCTCGATACGCAATGGAAAAGCGGTTCGCATATGTGAAATGCGAACCGCGAAATGCACAAAGGGGTCGCGAAAATGGCCTTTTCAGTACGTTTATGCCCGACTTTTTACCCAATATAAATAGGACCTAGGGTCCATTTGGGTGCATCTGAAACATAATACTCTATACCCACGAGAGATAGCATTTATAAACATAAAGAACCACTAGAGATCAACCCCAAAACTCACATGCAAAGAAGATTTCATGATTAATCTTGCAAGAAAAGAGGTTGTACTATCTTGAAATCATTTGGGGCTTTTGAGAAGAAGATTGAAGTGAAGTTGGGAAAAAATAGAGAGGGAAACTTAAGTGAATCATCGGGTAAGTAATCTATACCCTCAATCCCTCTTAGTTTATTGCTTTCCATACTTAACCCCATTCTAAATTCACAAATTTGTGAAAGAGAAGAACCNGTACATCCGGTATTTCATGTTTCTATGCTTAGGAAATATGTTGGGGACCCATCTCATATTGTAGATTTCAACACGATTCATTTAGATGACGGCTTAACCTATGAGGTGGAGCCGGTGGCGATTCTGGATCGTCAGGTTCGGAAGTTGAGATCCAAAGAAATAGCTTCGGTGAAAGTTCAATGGAGAGGTCGATCTGTGGAAGAGGCTACTTGGGAAACTGAGCATGAGATGCGAAGCAAGTATCCACACCTCTTTGGAAATTCAGGTATGCTTCTTGACTCGTTCGAGGACGAACGTTTATTTAAGAGGGGGAGAATGTGATGACTCACTTTATTGCCCCGAATTTATTTCATTATTTATATCGTGTGAAATTAAATCGAGTAAGTTGTACTCGAAGTAAATCAAAAAGAATGGGACACATGGTCTCTTTTTAAGAAACTTAAGTCACAAAAGTCGATCGTAGATTGACTTATGAGTTAGAAGGTTCGGATTTGAATTCCGACGACTCGGTTAGCTTCGAGGTAGGTTTTATAACTTAGACGAGTGACCGGAATAAGTTTTGGAGACCCCGAACAAAACTAGGCTTGAATTGGCAAAGATTGAATATCCGGTTGATAGGTGAAATTTTGATCCGGAAGTCGGAATGAAATTCCAAAAGTTGCTGTAGCTTCGTTATGTAATTTAAGACTTGCGTGCAAATTTTCAAACCATTCGGACATGATTTGGTCAGGTTCGGATCAAAGGATCGATTTATGAATCCTTGGAGCCGGTAGGCTTGAATCAAAAGCAAATTTAATTATACGATGTTTATTTTAGTGTTCCACTGATTGGAACAAGTTTAAACGAGATTATAGGACATGTGTGCATGTTCAGATAAAGTCCCGGGGGTCTCGGATGAATTTTGAATAGTCGACGGGACTTAATTCGTCGCTTTATAAAGCATTAACTTCCTACTTTCTGGTGTTTTTTTATATTAAAATTAGTAAACGAGCTCCAAATTCAATTTTGTTTGAGGAATTAGCTCCGTATTGAAATTTTGGAGCCATAGCAAAAAGAATCGTCCGAATCTGACTCCGTATGAAAAAGTTAGACTTAATTTGGTAAAGCGAGAAAAGGGATCAGTTGGCTGGTGAGTTTCGCGGCCAAAAAGCGATTCGCTTTTTGGATAAGCGAATCGCGAAACTCCCCAAACTCATCGCGAAGTGGAGCAGTGGCTTAAGGTGGAAAACTCGGTCAAAAAGCGGTTCGCATGTTGAGAAAGCGAACCGCGAAATTGACATGAGGGGTCGCGAACACGGGCAGAACATGAGGGGCTATTTCGCGACGAGAAAAGCGGTCCGCATGTTGAAAATGCGAACCGCGAAATGCACCTGGGCATCGCGAAATTGGACAGAACCTTGGCCAACCTTTTTGCTCAATCGGCGATGGGAAAAGCGGTTCGCATGTGAGAAAAGCGAACCGCGAATCCCACATTGGTGTCGCGAAATGGCTCTGATTGAGTACTTTTGCCCGACTTTTTAACCCACTATAAATAGGACCTAGGGTCCATTTGGGTGCATCTGAAACATAATACTCTATACCCACGAGAGATAGCAATTACAAACACAAAGAATCACTAGAAATTAACCCCAAAACACACATGCAAAGAAGATTATCTGATTAATCTTGCAAATAAAAAGGGGTTACACTATCTTGAAAATATTTGGGGCTTTTGAGAAGAAGATTAAAGTGAAGCTTAGAACTAATAGAGAGGGAATCTCAAGAGAAACATCGGGTAAGTATTCTATACCCTAAATCCCTCTTAGATTATGATTTCCATGCTTAATCCCATTGTAAATTCACGAATTTGTGAAAGAGAAGAACCTCTCAATTTCTGAAAATATGAAATTGATGATTTAGGTCAATCCGATGACGGATTTTGACGAATTTAAGATGTATAGGCCCGCATTGTAATGGGTAATTACATTTTATGAAATTCGAATGATTTCGATGAATGGGCCCCACTATTGACCTTGAGTCAATTTCGGGAATTAACCCATAAGACGTATAAATTTAAATGGAAATTGGTTTCCATTGTGAGTATTGAATACGATGAATTGTTTGTGAATAGATTTGGAGCCTTTGGACGCAAGGTGTCAAGGCTAAGGTTTATTGAAAACCTTAAATTGTTGCCGAGCAAGGTAAGTGTTCGTCTTAACCTTAGCTTGAGGAATTAGGAACTATGTGGTATATGCTAAATTGCTCTTATGTGAAAATATTGTATAGGTAAGGTGACGAGTACCTATACTTTAGTGTCAAACACGACCGTGCGTCGCATGATGCTAATTATTGTACATTAATGCTAATCATCGATGAATGATATTCATGATATTGCTGAAATGCAAATAATAAT